>VUQH01023239.1:5820-18413 GCA_015106775.1 Etroplus canarensis
CAAAAAAAAAATTGAAAAAAAAAAAAAAAAAACCAAGGCAATGTTTATTCCACATCAAAATAGTTTGCTGAGACTTTTCCTTGGCTTGTATTAAAAGTTCGAACAAATATTTGAAGGTGAATTCATAAGTTGTTGAGAGAATCTTGAGGCTGTCACACTGCAACGATATAGCTGTAAACTCTCTCTGAGGCCAGCATTCGAGTCTTCTGCCAGCTGGCTCCACCAGTCATCACACCGCTAGCGGTGGTTGTGTCATTCCTTGCATCAGCTATTGAATTTGAGAACAAAAGAGACCAGTTGATGACTGCAAGCCAAGATGGCTAACACACGTGACATGAGTCATCTGTCAAAATATATATATATATATATATATATATGAAGTTTGTAGGTAGTAACATTTTTTTTCTTGCAGCAAAAAATTGGACTTTCATTACAAAATGATTTAAAACAGATGTTTATCAGCAGCATACTTCACAGTGTAGAGAACAAAGATCACGATCACATGTGGTTCTCAGGTCTCGTTACTGTGATAAAACTTTTAATGTTCCTTTATTCATATGTTTTAGTGAGCTACATTAATAAGCAATAAAGATCCCCAGTCATTAGTCCTACAAAAGAGTTTAAGCGTATACATTAGGAAACGGTTCATATGTGAAAACCTTCACAGCTGTCTTGAAATAAAAAAGCACCGACTCTTTAGACATGCGGTATTTTTTCCCCCTTTTATCATTCATCAATTCAAGGTGATGAAAAGCATACAGTCGCCCATTGTATTTTTGAACTGACTTGAAGACGGATTACACCATGGCTCTTATCAGGCCTGAAAGCCAAAGCATTCTCGTTGTCAGAGCAATTTTGACAAATGAGCGCGAGGTGCTTTCATACAGCCTGTTTGTCATCACACGGACATGGGAGCCATCTGAATAGAGGCAATCTGCTTTCTCTTTTTGCTCTGTGAGCTTGCCTGCATGTGATGTTCATGTTGTCCAAGTTTGCCAATGAAATATAGAGCCCGGGGAAAGTGCGTGAAAGCTTTTTTACACCATCATTTTACATTAGTGGCCTTGTCAAAGATTGACACATTTGTACATTTTCTTTGATAATTTAATATAATTTTCACACAGCCACAACAGACAAATACGAGACTTTTTTTCTCTTGCAAAGTCACAGTTAGTCTTCTGTTGATGGAGAGCTGTGATTGTCGGTACCACTGAAAAGAATTGCTGATCCCTGCAGGCTTCCTCTGGTGGTACTGGTGGTAATGGTACTGTGGAACCCCAAGCAGGAGCACTGAAAATGACATGCCCAGATGTTAGTGTGGCTCTGTCGCAGGAAACCAGTATAACAGGCCGCCATCAGTGAACCTGTCGGACCATGCCCCCGCCCCCCATCTCCTTCAGCCAGATGATGCTGGACTGCATACCTCAGCGAACCGAGAGGGCTCCCAGAAGTTCTATTACTCTTTAAGCTTCTCTCAAGAATACGCATGAGGACTGTGTGAGAAACGTGTTTGCCATCTTGTTGGCAGAGCATCTTTTTATGGATGTCCCATCAGCCCAAGCAATAAAAGTCCAAGCCTGTAGAAGGGGCCTCCCCCTGAAGGGAGAGGGGAGGCCCATATACAGCACAGAAGGGAGGTGTGTGTTCAAAGGGGCAGTGAAAGGTCTGAGGCAGTAAGCGGCATTAATGAAAATCCCACACCGCTATCTGGTTCCCTTTGGAGGGCTTTGTTTGAGGGATCAGCTGACTACAGGAACTTACACAGGAGGCTTTAGCATGCCAATCCCTCATACTGCCATCTCTTCGTGTTCAGTTCCTCAGACACTTCCACTTTATTTCACCCCAAAACAGCCGTCCAATGCCTCTCTTTGCTAAAATGCTACATTTAAGTAATGCTGTCATTTAAAGTTCCATTATTTTAAATTTATCATGGAATTACTGGAAATGTGGTTTATAAAGTACAATTTTGCTTACTTTAAATTACGAGGATGTCTTCAAGAATGTCTTGCACACATTAGAAATAATTATAATCGATTCAGTTATCTAAATTTCTGCTATGAAAAAAGAAAAATTATGTATTAATGGAAATACAGTGGGCTTTATATAGCAATTTTCTAGTCTTGTTGACCACTCAAAGGGCCTTAGACTACAACTGTTAGTTAAGGGTATATATTCGTCCTGACTTCTTGATTGAGTTTCTGAATTACAGACTCAGTGACTAGGAAATATTACCTCTAGCTTTGAACTAGATTGTAACTTTCTTATTTTCTGTTGTCATGTTCCTATAACTTTAAGTTAGTTTTGCCCCAGGCCATCATCACAACTGACCAATCATGTTGTTATGATGTCAAAGCTCTGCAACTCAGGGAAAATGGAAGGAGGTTGTTTTCAGCACTTTCTGCCATAAAGGGTTTCTAACATGTGGTTAACAGTGTGAAATAGCTTATTTTAAAGCCAAACTATCAACCAGTCCTAAACATAACCAACTAGATTTGTTGGCTAAATCTACCTAAACTGCTGGCATAATTGACAAGACATGCTTTAGTATTTTTTCCAGCTTTTTTTGCCACAAGCCACCAAGATACCACATCAATGTAAACTGTCATACACCTTATCAGGTCATCCACTTAACAAAACTCACATTCAGACATTTGTACCTGCCATGTATAATTCTTTCTAAACCAAAAGGTGTTCTTTTCTTCAGAAAACTGAACTGTGTACCTCACCAAACATGCAGTTTGTTTATTCCTTGGAAATTTGACTATAATGAGCCAAAATTCAGTAACTTAATTAGTACCAATGTGTACAGCCCTTTGTTCAGAAATGTCCTCATAATTTAAGCCATGGGTGAGGTTTATGACGTAACTCAAAGCATGTCCTTCCATGCTTACACTTTCTGCTTTGAATGCATGAGTGCTTTTGCTCTATCTAATATTACACATGAAGTGCTCTATGAGTACCTGAATGGTGTACTTATAAAGGTCAAAAGTGATAAGCTGTACATTTCCAACCCTTGTTTTACCACCTTGGCTACACAGTAGAAATGAAAGGATAAGAGCAGCAGATTTGTTTCGGGCGTTGTAGGTAACACGAGACATGCTGTGGGATTGTTTAGTGTTTATGCATGTTAAAATTTCATCTTCACTGTAGGATAATTTAGTGCTGTAGTGTCAGAGGCACAAAAGGACCACAACAATAGCAGTCAGAACTTATTTTCAGTAGGTGGACAACATGCTGTGTTCAATTTGAAATAACACTACCATGTCAAAATCCACATTCTACACAAGTAGATGTGTAGAGTAAACCATGAATGCGTACTAACAATAGCATGCCAACTGAAAAACAAGAAGACAAAGACCACTAGAACTGGCTAGCAACATGCTGTGTGTACAGCAACATATTAAAGTTTTCACACAACTCTACACAGTCCTGTGGAAAACTACACAGATATTACACATACGCTAATATAGCCTATAGAACCACTGCTAGCAGCATTAGCTTGAAATAATAGTTTTCTGGATGCCTCACATCGTTGTGCAGGTATTTTGGCCAAATCTTCTTTACAAAATTGTTTCAATTTATTGAGATTTGTGGACATTTGCTTATGCACAGCTTTCTTAAGGTCCAGCCACAGAAGTTCAGTCAGGTTGAGGTCTGGACTTTGACTGGGCCATTTCAACACTGATTCTTTTCTTTTTCAGCTATTTAGTTAAGTTAATTCAAGTTTTAGCTGTCAGACAGACAGTCTCATATTTCACCGTAGAGTATTCTAAAGGCTCATATTTGACTTTAGAATACTCTAGAGTCAAATATGAGACCATGTCTAGGAGTTTAGGATCAAATTGATATGTGGCTACAATCTATGGCTACAAACCAAAATCATCAGCCCTCCACCACTGTGCTTGACAACTGGTATAAGGTGTTCGTTCTGATATGCTGTGTTTGATTTTTGCCAAATATGACACCACAGATTATTTCCAAGCTTCACTTTAGACACGTCTGTCAAAAGGACATTGTTCCAGAATTGCTGGGCCAAATGTGGCTCAGGAGGTAAAGCGGGCTGTCTTCCAATCCAAAAGGTTGGTGGTTTGATCCCTGGGTCCTCCAGTCCACATAACAAAGTGTCTTCCGGCAAGACATTGAACCCCAAATTGCTTCTAATGCACTTACTGGAGTGCGAATGTGTGTGTGTGTGATAGTTGAAAATGCATTTACTGTATATAGCTGGGTGAAAACTCATTGTACTATTGCAAACTTTATCATTTGACATGCTAAACAGTGCTGCAGAGTCCAAGATGTTAATGCAAAGGTGATTTTTTTTTTCTTCTGTCAAATTCTCTGAGCATTGCAAGGTCTGACTTTGGGGTGAATTTGCTGGGATGTCCACTCCCGAGAAAATTGTGACACTTTGTTAACACACACTTGAATGCTCCAGATCAGCTAATTGCCCAAACACCTGCTTTTATAGAGGTGATAATACTTGCTGATGATCAGTTAATCAAGTGCATTTGATTAGCAGGAAATAGTAATGGTTTACTTAGTTTTTCACAAGACTGCAAAGTCCTGTGAAAGCTTGTTTTTTTCATGTTTTCATAGGGCCCTAAATACTAATAGGTGAGTAATTAACTGTTTGAACACAGGCATGGTAGAGAATAGATAGGAAAAAATAAAGACCAATGACATGGAAAACATGGTGGACGTGGTTCCTCCCATTGTACAAAAGTAAAGCCACAATTTCCTGTTTATGGGAGCTACCATCTCACAATTTTGCAGCCAGGAACTGCTCAGTAGTAATTTGGGATGGAGTTGCTATATATGCCAGATTGGTAGTCAAAGCTGCCATTCATGAGGTTATGCCCAAACTGCACAGCATCACATCAGTAATTCAAAACAAACTTATGAGAAAGGTCACCCTTTGAACCCAAAACTGCACGATAAGAACTACTCTGATTACTTATCATACTGACGAGGTTAAAATGGTACAAACCATCTTTGGTAAAAATTTACCAGAGGAGAACTTTTTCATTTTAGTTTGACCTTGTTCCATACATGAACATGGAGGGGTGTGACGAGGGACCTATACTGCAGTCATACAGCAGGGGACGATAGAGGTGTTTTGGCTTCACTTTCAGCGAGCTGTCAGGTCGTCCATGTTTTCTTCAGTCGTTGATTAAGACCATAAATAAAACTAACTAAAACGCACATGATTTCAAAATAAAACTAGTGACTAAAAAAAAAACCCCACATCAGCTAAAGACTGGGTCATTTTTAAGAAATTCTAAGAACTGTTTCCAGGAAATATAATACAATGTAAAAACAGGACATGCAAAACTTTAAACTTCATTTGCATTAACAAATATTTTGTAATCTAGCAGGAAACACTGACCAGACAAAGTTTGTTCTCTAAATAATAAAACTTCCTACTGAAAACTGTTCATTACCATATGAAAGAAAAATACAAGAAGTTACATTTTCTCACAATTATAACATGTTAAAGTGCTCATAATTTTAACGCTTCAGCAAATATTTTCAACTATATATGCAATATATAGTAAATCTCAGTTTTGTAGTTTACAACCTATTTGTACAATCCACATGCATGCACTGATTGAATCTGTGTAATTAATGAAAGACTTTTGGACATCTCTGAAAGACACCATAAAATAAACAGTGATGTTATACCTGCTAACAGTATCATTTACAGTATCAGTCAAAGCTCACATAGTAGAATGAGCATACAGTAGACTGACATGGAGACATTTGACACTAATGGGATATAATTGCCGTTCCATAACAAAGACTGGTACTCATGTATCTTAGTTAAGTTAAAAAAAAATAAGAAAGGGAAAAAAACCCTCAGACAATTGTTTAGAACATCTAAGTTTCCACCTTTGTTCGTTTTTTTTATTCCTTTAGAAAAGACATCCTTTTTTTTTTCTTACATTACACAATGGCTGCTGTCTGGAATTAAGTGATTCCCTGAACAAGTCCAGACCCTCACAGGCGCCACAAGTACTTAAAGGCAATCGCAAAGGCGTAAGAGATAGGTTGAATCAATAGTCTGTTTTTTCAACTTCCCTGTCAACTCTCATTGTTGATATCTCTAGAATGCACACAAAAGGCGGGCAGGCTGTGGCATAAAAATAGCTGGCACCCTGTATGGCAAGTGGAGCATCCTGGGAATAATTGAGAGAAGTGGCAGTGGAAGTGACTTGGAGATTAAGTGATTAACGTCCTTTAGTAGGAAGCACAGAGCTGTGGCTTAAATAGGATAGATGCCTGCTGGATGCAGTGAATTATACACTTGGTGCTGTATTGTTAAGGTTTCTAGTTCACCTGTTCAAACTCGAGTAAGACTTCCTCTTCTTAAAACAGCAGTGTGAGCATCTGGGATGAGGGTGATGGGAAGGCAAAGAGAGACGGAGCAGCTGATGCAATCCGTTTCCTGCTTCTGCCCTGAAAGCAGCACACACACTTTGGCCTGAATCAATGGAATTTTAAAACCAGGCTGCGTCTCGACTGGGGTTCCCTAGTGGGTATGTGCGTACATGACGGTGTGCATGCACATACGTGCGTGCAATTATGTGGAAAATGGTGGTCATCGCTGCAGGCGTACAGAATCAATGCATTATCTGGAGGAGAGTTTTGGTTCAAAAGTGCATTTTTTAGCAGTTTTTGAAATGTCTTCATTTCACTGCTGCTCAAGCAGTAATCCCCTATCCTAGAAAAGAAATTTTGAGCTGCTTGACGACATACTCTTGGTTTGTGGCGTGGCCCTTATTCCTGACATTTAGAAACTGTCATCTCTAGACATTTTAGGTTTCTGCATTTTTTAAGGGAAAGGCACCCGCATGTAACTGACAGCAGGCTGAAGATGTATCGACTTGCCATAGCAGAAAATCACTAATAGTATCAGCAATGGCATTAAAGATGCTGTTTGTAATTGCCCCCTGCAAAAGCTGACTAAAGCTTTCACCAGCAGGAGGCAGAGTTTTACCAGAATGCTTGAATGTAGTTACCCACCGCAGTAGCAAGAAGCGACAAAAAATGCAGTATCGGGCCTGGGGTTGGGACAGCGTGGTGGCGCAGCACTGGGCACTCTCACAACACAAAGTTTCTGGGTTCAAACCTCCTGGTTGGCTGTGTGGAGTTAGAATGTTTTCCCTAGGCCTGTGTGGTGTGACACAAGGACATGTTTGCTAGGTATACTGGTGATTCTAAAGCTAATTGGCCATGGAAGTGAATGGTTGTTTACTCCTCTGTAATAGACTAGGAGCCTGTGTAAAGGGACTCTGCCTCACCAAGGCCAGCCAAGTCAGATTAGCAGTTAAGACATCTCCCAGTTACCAGTTTGTAAGATACAGTTAGGTCCATAAGTTTTGGGACAATGTTTTTGTCATTTTCTTTCTGAAGGACGACATGCAGAGGGTCGGTGTGGCAGAAGAGGATGAAAGGAATAGGATGAGATGGAGGCAGATGATCCGCTGTGGCGACCCCCAACGGGAACAGCCAAAAGAAGAAGAAGAAGAAGATGATGAGCAACATTTTATAATCAATACAATATTTAGTGGAAAGTGAAAGGAGCTGTTGCAGGACAGGAGTGATATGGTAAAAGAGAGGGAGGGATGGTCATGTGATAATGCGGGCAGCTAAGTTCTGGGCCATTTGAAGTTTGGTAATGGATTTAAGAGGAAGACCAAACAGGAGAAAGTTACAGTAATCCAGACCTGGGAAACAGAGGACTGCTGATGTGGAGTTGGCACAATAGCTGTCATGCTTCTTCTCTAGAATGTATAGCTCCACCCCTCCAGGCTCTCTTCCACCTGCTCCCTACTCTCACTACAGATTACAACATCATCTTGCAAACATCATAGTTTGCAGATTCCTGACCTCATCTGTCAACCTGTCCATCACCACTGCAAACAAGAAGGGGTTCAGAGCTAATCCCTCTGATAGACCTCCAAATCTGCTATCAGAGATTGGACATCCAAATAGTTTGGAGAATTCAAACATCCTTAATTTAGTATTAACTTGAGCTACACCCTTGAGTCTGTATTCATAGAGCCACAGTATCAGTCATTTACCCTAAAAATTATAAGGACCCAGCTCAAGTAATTTGCTAGATAATTAAGTTTTAAAATGGACCCCTCAAACTGATGCTAGAAAAACATCTATAAAGACACCAACCTTCATCCCTTTAAATAGTTTTAAAGAAAACTAATGACAGTAGAGAACTGAAGTTTCACACAGTTCCTGTTAAGAGGTTTGTCTTTCCCCTGTTTTTTTCAGACAAATCTGAGATGGTCAGATGGGAGTCATTTGATGAACTAACATAGACTGATCCTGTATTTAAGGCTGTGGCTGGGTTATTCCATTTAAAATCAGTAAAATCAGAGAAACGTTCCCACTTGACCTTCTAAGAATCAACTGATTGATTTCTTTTAATACAATAATTTCAGCATATCTAATCTAATACTAAATTTTCAATACAAAATTTTACCTTCTTTATAAGAAACTTGTCAGAATTGCAGGCCCTTGAAGTACACAGGGGTATGTTGAAATTTGGTTTTTAATGTTTTTATGTCGTCTTATTTCTTTATGTATTTTTGAGCCCTTATAACATTTGAAGTACAGGCAATGGCAACGTTAAACACAATTGAATGTACCTTTCTGCTGCTCCACCAATTAGTAATTTGGCAGAGGTTTTACGCCAGATGCCTTTCTGACGCAACCCTCCATGGTGAAAGGGGCTTGTATCAAGCTCTGTTAAAAAAAACAAAAAAAAACTGCAGCCAAATTAAGTTTACACTAACTCCAAGTGTCACAGTCTCAAGCCATTCTTCTTTTATGAATGCTTTTTTACTTACTCACTTTAAGCATCAATATTATGGGATATATTATAGTTTTAGTAGAAAGAATGGCACTAATTAAATGTCTTTTGATGTAGAGTAACAGAAACAAGTGTTAGTGTGGATGCTTTATTTGTTTTCTGACAGTTCACTTTAGAAAACTTGGAAAAAGTGCTTTTTGGGTACACCTGTGTGGGACAGGTGGCTTGTCAAAACAAGTTAAAGCATCTGAAAGGTCTTCTTTTTATCTATATTTTGATACCAGCCTTTTGAGTCAAAATAATTGCTCATATGTGCTTTTTGGATTAATAAATTTAAATGTTTAGTCAGAAAATATGTGTTTTTAGTGCATTGCCAAGCTTTTCTTCTACTGTCCAGAACCTAAAGATGTTTCAGTTTACAATTCAATTAACAAAGAAAAAGTCCTGTCATTTAAGAGACTTGAACTGACCTGAACAGTCAAAAGAATATGTGCTATTTTATGTATAACTGAGCAATTGTTGAAGGTCTAACATGTTACAAGATGATGAATTAATGAGGAAGCGGTGTTTTAATGCTGTAGCTGGAAGCGTGGGAATTAATTTAAACCACTCTGTGCTGTAGACTAATAGTATGGTCTAACCTTATTTGCTTGTAACATAGGAGTCTTTAAGTTATTAGTAACCATCTATCAAGATCTATATATCCTTTTGAAATGTAGTGAAAATACTTTACATGCTGTAAAAAGAAACATAAAAGTAACTCAGGCTTAGTCCTTTACTGAGGTATCTCGGTAAATGTACTTTGAAGCACTTGTGCATTCATGCAGTGTCAGAATAATCGGAAAAACAGTTTCGAAACTGGAAAATTGACATTAGCACCCATCCAAGTTGGAAAAAACACTTGGAAAGTCTGAGAAAATTTTGATGCATGAGCTGTTGTGTTGTTAACATCATAAACAGAACACGGAAAATGGCATTAAATATTTGGTTGATTTTTAAGGATGTTTTCAGTAATGGTGCACATGCATGCAGATCTTTTTTTCTAATATTTAGTTAGGTTTTATCCCCATAGAGTGGCTTAGGTTAGTTAGAAAAGTCATTTATTGGCAGTAGCCTTCATAACAAGTCAGGTAAATCAGTTATATGCACTAAACAGTTGTCAACATGTTGTTTAAACACTCAGAGTTGCAAAGTGCAACACATTAGTTATTTTTTCCATTCTGGCTTAAAGCAAACAAACACAACAAAGTGGGAGGAACAACTTTCCAACTTGGAAAATGGGACAACTTGAGGAACGCATACATGCAGAGAGCATCTGTCACATTGCTAGAGCTGAAATGAGTGGGTCTGTCAAAGAAAGAAAAGAAAAAGGACCCTAGTGTGTTTCTACTCTCACTAAACCCATTTCTCATTATTCCAGATGTGCTCGAATGTGCTGAGAACTGAGAGTGCTCAAATCCTCTTGTGTTTAAAAAAGTATCCATCCTGCAGATTTTATCCTATTATATTCAGAGGCCATTTGGGGACACAAAGTGCTTTCCTCTACAAATGCTGACTTCTATTCCTTGTGCCATTCCTCAGCTTGGCAGCAGTTTTGTTATCATATTACATCTGTTGTAGCTGCAGAATCCCTTGATATTGTCCAGATTGTCTAAAAAGTCTGCAGGATAATGAATACAGACATTTTGACTTGCAGTGGCAGAAAAAACAAACAAACAGAAAAAACACTCAGGGGAAACAAATTTTGTTGACGATGACTGATTTTTATCCAGAACCTTGGAACTGCCTGACCTGAGTGGTATGCAGTCATTATTAATGTTACTTAAATACATATGTGTTTTTCCTTCTACAGCAAGCCAAAATATCTGCTGCACATGCTTTCACACTGACACCTTGCAGACATAATTAGATTCATTGTTAATGTTAAGTAGTAACACAAACCTTTGCTTTTCTTACTATGACACATCAAACTGTTTGCTTTGATAGATGGCACATTTTCAATAAGACATCAGTGTCAAGAATCAGCATTCCAGAATTCTTTCTCTGTGCAGCTTTTATTGGAGCCACATTTCACTTTTTTGTATCTCTTTTTTTTTCAGATGACGTCTACCGAAGGAAACAATCTGAACGAGAGTACCAGCAGAAGATTGCAGATGGATTGATAGCCCTTGATCAGCCAGCAGCCAAGTGAATGATGACGGTTGGATTTAATGAGGACTTCACACGTGACACTGTCGGACACCCATGCAATTATGAACATTATTAGAGTCAATATTGAAAAGCTGGTGGAGAAATGACTTACAGCATGCAGGTTTTATTATTCATGTAATGCAAGAACCACTTTCAGATAGCTAAAAATAATCACAACAAAGGCCTCATTTGTTAATAAAAACCATATCGAGGTCTCACCGTTAATTCGAAAGAGAATGCTTTTGATGTTTCATATTAAAACATTGCATAGCACCTGCCAAGTACAGCCATCTTTGTCATATTATATCTAAAAAAAATCACAAAATGTCTTTTGTTTAAAGAAACTGCAGAATACTTTGCAGAGACGTATTATGTAAACAAAAAAAAACATGCTGTTTCTTCCTGTTGGTCAAATCTTTCTGTTATATAACATGATTTCTCTCTAATTGTGAAATTCTTAAACTGTAATGTATATTTATTGACATAAAATGTTGCTTAAGAGCTTTACTTTTCATTATTTATTATTTTTCTGTATCTCCACTATCTGTGCATCTTAATCCCATACTTGTTCAGTTTGCACAGAACTGACCCTCGAAGTCTACCTCTGTGTTGTGCCTCTATTTCAGTTGTACCAGCCGATAGGGAGAAACTGCAGACAGATGAAGCTGTTAGGGTGCTGCTGCAGTTTCAGCGGGTTCCCATCCAGTCTGACTTCGTCCATGTTGTTTCGGATGTAGTGGCTGGTGTTTCCTTTGCAGAATGTCTCGTCTGTTATTGTTGAGATCTTGTTGTTCTGCAGGAAGCAGTCCAAGAACACAACATTAGCTAATACTTGCGGACAAAAAAAATCTCTCCCAAGCCTTTTTGTTCTAAATCAATAGACTGAACTGTATTAACTTACTTGCAGGTGAACAACATGAAGAGACTCTGGAAGTGGGGGCACGGCTGTTAGTTCATTGTTTCCAAGGTAAAGGTACGCCAGTCTCGTGAGCTTCTGCAATAAAACAGGACCATCATTTAACATACTATGGTTATTTGTGTTATCTTTTAACATGAGATGGTGAATTACCTTGCCAACTTACTTTAAAAGTATTTGCCTTTATGCCCTGGGTTTTAAGCTTGTTAAAATTAGCATTAAAATGTACTAGTTTAGTGGGTAGCATGGGAAGTTTGGTCAGTCTGTTTTCTTCAAGTGTGAGCTCCTCAAGATTGGGAAGTTTAGAAAAAGCTCCTTCTTCAATCTCAGAGATGAGATTCCCACTTAAGTCAATTCTTCTTAATGTAGCTGGAAAATTAGAAAAAAAAACAATGAAAAGAAAAGCTTAAAGATGGTATTCACTGAAGAGAAAACAACTTTAAAGGTTATAAAAGCCTTTTTTACCCATGTCTGCAAAGTCTCGGTTGCGTATTTTTGTGATTTTGTTGAAACGTGCGTAAAGGTATGCTGTTTCCTTTGGCAGTGTTGGGACGACTGTCATGTCAGGGGATACTTCCTCACAATAAACAGATCCACTCAGGCAAACGCACAGTAGACACGTCGGCAGTTCTGAAAGGATCACAGTGTCTTTTCATC
>VUQH01023242.1:6426-17522 GCA_015106775.1 Etroplus canarensis
GGACACGACTTCATCCACACACACACACACACACACACACACACACAAAACGCGTGTTTCGACCAATAAAACACGCGCTGCAGAATTCACGTCAGATGGTGGACCCACGCGCAACAAAACACATGGAATAAACAAGCAAGGAGCGCATATGTGTTCCATGAACAGGATCAAACAAACGGAAAATGCACAGTTATGCGTAAAGGAATCACAAGTCATGTTTCTTTCTTTTGTCAGATCAAGAAGCCTTTTCCATTGTCTGTTGTGTTTGAGATCTATGTACTATGGCTTCAGACTATAGAGCAACTAAACCTCCCACCCACTTCAAAGTTATTAAGGATGGCATCTTCAGAAATTCTGCTTTCCTTTTTGTGTTTACAATTTCTGTAGGAAACTGAGAGGTGAAAAGGAAAAAGGGAATCTGCACTTCTTTCTTTCTTTCTTTCTTTCTTTCTTTCTTGTCAAAAAAGTGCCCGGCTTTCCCAAAGTGTGAGCATCAGGACATATCTGCACTGTTCTACTGAGTGTGTAGTCACTCTCACACCTGATGACAAAGCTGATCAGAGGGTGCCCAGGGACAACTCAGGGGCTCAGGCTCCCAAAATAGTTTTTGGCACCCAGCAGACAATATCCATCTTCAGATACTCCTGCTGCAGTGGCAAACTTGGACTCAGTCCTTTCTGTGCATATGTTATTGTTACTGGTTTGCGTTTTCCTGACAATGTGGATCAGCTTGAAAAAAAAAAACCTGTTAACGATAGTGGATGCTCATCTCGTTTGCAACATGACAGACTTCAGTACAACTATGTTTTCTGTTCTGTGTCCCTCTCTGTCTTTCTAGTTTGTAAGCCCTCCTGAGATTTCAAATATCAAGATTCACTATGGCCTCTAACGTCCTTCTATTAATTACATCCTGTTCCAGAGATTGGCTTGTTACTCTTCACTCTAAAAGGGGTTGGTTTGATAACAGGTAATGTAGACTTTGAAGGTGTTATGCTGACTTGGAGAATACATGTGGGAGTGGAAAATCTCACAACTCTTTTAAACTAATAGGCTCCCACTAATCTGTTATAGAGTGATTTAATGGACTTGGGATTTGGACCCCCCACACAAGAACGAAAGCTTAGTCACTCACTTTCTTACTACTGTACAATAAACTCCCATGAAACCTGTAACCCACTGCATAGCGTAGATTGCTCTGCTCCCTCCAAAATTTCACAAACACAACAAAAACGTTAGGCTGAAAAGATTTAAAATGTCAGTTTCTCAGCAAAGGCAAAGCCTATTATAGATCTTGCAGTCTGAAGGGATGTCAATAATATCATACAATGCAGTAGCCAAAGCTTGTTATTGATTAACACTGACAACTTTAAAAACACAACAGCTCACGTTTCTGATGGGTAAACTCAGAGATAAAGCAGCAGAGCTATATGGGTATTATTCAAATGAGGCTTATCTAGCCCACTGTATGCAACAGTAGCCTTAGTGAATTTAACAGCAGCCTCCAGTTTAGCTATATAAACTGCCTCTCTGACTGAATAGCACTGAGGCACTGGGAGAATCTCAGAGAAATAACTCATTCAACAGCAGTCTCAAAGTCTGCCATTTTTAATTAAGGAAGTCTATCATTTGGCTGGAGATAAGTATTGTGCTGTGGCGGCCTCACCAACATTTGTAATTGTAATCAGTTTGGAGAATTGGGAACGTCCAGGTCTGGTGCTATACATTTTACTTACAGCATGCACATAACTAAACAGACAGTTCAGCAGAGCAATTCATTACACATGTTCTGCTCTGTTTGCTGTTTCATCTTCGGCTAAATTTCATGATCGCTCATTGTCCAGAGGCAATGTAATTCCTGCCGTCGCTGTCCCCCAAAACATCAAGGCTCATAACACGCAAAATTACAGTCACAACAAGTATATTATTCTGCTACATATACAAAATGGAAAGTAATTCATGATTGCTTCCTGTTCATTTGGCTCTGACCTGATGAGCAAACTGAGCATTCACTTTCTACTTAATGTCATTCTAATGACACTGCCAGCACTGTTTCTTTATGTCAGTCTAACAGGGGACAGTGCTAAAGCGGATAAACACTTAGGCTAATGCCTCTTGCCCAGTGGGACTCAAATTAACCTTATTAGTGATGCATTGAGCAGCATGTTGGCCTAAAAAAACACAATTTATTTGTCATTTGAGGCACCTTGTAGTTCATTAAGCAGGACCCAGTTACAAGAAAGGGTCGCTCCATCCACGGGCAAATTTTGAGCTGCTCTTTATGCTACATTAGCTGTCTGGGTCTCTGGTGATAGACTGCCTTTATCCTGGCCCTGCACCTGGAGCTAGTAAGAAAATAATTCCATAACATGATAGCCCATAAACTACTTGTGGTTTTAGGTTTGTTGTGATAGTTTTGATAGTCTGCAGTATATCATGTCATTTCAAGCTCTGTGCTCTCTTTTAAAAAAGTAAACAATCATCTTGAATTAAAATGAGGTAAGGTGGGAAAAACCAGATATAAGTGAAATTATAGATGACACACACACACACAGTGTAGAAAAGTATTCACCAGTAATGCAGCTGTTGGAAAAAAATCAACCATAGTGGAGATTTATAGTAATGCTTCAGTAGAAAATAAGTTTCATTCGTAGTCATTAGTCATTTTGTTATTGTTTTTAATGCTAAGGCTATAATCACTTTAAAACCACCTAATTCTATGTGACAAAGATTGAGGAAATCATTTTTGACCCCAAAATTTCTGGTTTATGTACTTCACGGTGATTGGGTGATTCTAGACTCCTCTAGAGACTGCAGCTGGAAGAAGTTGTGGAAAAAATTATTTTTGTTTTTTTTAATCAGGCTGTGTTGGGTAGTGTAATTAGGTATGGGATCATTACATCATTTGGGAACATTCCTGTGTCACTGAAATCAAAATTAACATACTTGGTTCATATTGCAGTGAAAATTATTGGTCAGAAGGATCATTGTACAACCCTAATTCCAAAATGGTGTGCTGCAAAAAATATAAATATAAAAAAAATACCACAATGCAATTATTTGCAAATCTTATAAACCACTATTTTATTAACAAAAGAATGTAGAAAACATGGCAAATGCTTAAAGTGAAACATTTTACTATTTCGTTAAAAAATGCTAGGTCAGCTTGAATTTGATGGCAGCGACAGATCTCAAAAAAGTCAGATCACAGTGATAAACATGGACGTGATCTGACTTTTTCCTCTGGAAAAGGAATGTTGTCCCTATTGTTCCCTGAATAAGTAGAGGAGTGGAGCATATGTTGATCTAAAATCCGGTATATACCTTTCAGCGTTGATGGTGCCTTTCCAGATGTGCACATTGCCACTACAGTAATACACTCCAGTGCCATCAAAGGTACAGGCTTTTGAACTGAGTGCTGATAACGAGTAGTCCCTCTCCTCCTTAGTCTGGAGGATGCAGCGTCCATGACTTCCAAAAAGAATTTCAAATTTGTCTGACAACAGAACAGTTTTCCACTTTGCCTCATTCCATTTTAAATGAGCTTTGTGTCCCGGTTTGCTAAAAGGACTCAAAATTCAGAACGCAGATTCAATAAAAGTTGAAGTGAATTTAATGACAGAATTGATGATTAGACAACCAGAATGTACAGATGAATGCAAAGGAAGACATTGGTTTTACAGTCTCCTTTCAGTACAATCTGTTTCTCTTTTCTTGGGTTGCAGGTGAGTTTAAAGGTCCTCAACACAATTCCACAAATCCAGGGTGTGAGCATGAGAGTGGGTCAGGCAAACTTTGGCAGGAGGGCTCAGGCAGGCAGATATCCAGCTAGTAGAAGCAGCAGGAAACAAGGCTTAGTATTTCACAGGTGACAGAGAGTACAAAAGCTACAAGGTGACATGAATGGCCTGGCTTACTATTTGGTGAGTAGCTAACAATCTGATGAAACATGAAGCAGAAGACAAGCACTGTATACTGCAGCACCTAGAGGAGAGGGGACCATGACACTTTGGCCTAGAGAAGAGGGCAGTGTTTCTGGATCATGTTCACATATGGCTTCTTCTTTGCACGATAGAGCTTTAACCTGCATTCATTCCAGTCTTTTGTTGCCCTTGTCCCACTTTATTGAGGCATGTTCTTCTTCTTTCGGCAGTTCCTGTTACGGCTTACCACAGTGGATCATTTGCCTCCATCTCACCCCATCCCTTGCATTCCTTTTTATCACACTAACCCTCCATGTCTTCCATCGATCTTCTCCGTGGTCTTCCTCATTTCCTATTGCCTGGCAGCTCTATCTTTGACATCCTTTGTCCATTGTATGAAATATCCCTCCTCTGAACATGTCCAAAGCTTCTCAACCTTTCCTCTCTGACTTCGTGGTGTGTTGCAGCCAACACATTCAAGATGAGCTATTATTTTCTATGAAATAGTAAAATGTCTCACTTTCAACATTTCATATGTTTTCTGTGTTCTTTTGTGAATAAAATACTGGTTTATGAGATTTAAAAACATTGCATTGTGTTTTTATTTAAATTTTAGCATCCCAGCCTTTTGAAACTGGGGTTGTAGTCTTTAGTTTTCAACCAGTGTGCACTTAAACAGGCAGAGAAAATTGTTTTTGATTCATGCTACAGCCTGCACTCTCACTGTGAGTTGTTACCATCAGGCAAATGTTGTTCAACAGTGCAAATTGAACTGGTTAAAGAACTCTTGTGTCCCCAGGTCTTTTAGAATTTTAAAAAAGTAGTCTAAAACAGCTGGGACTACATACAAGTTGCACTGCAAATCAAATCCACTTTGAGTGATGTTGCTTGTTTTGTTTATTTATATGTAAATATAGAGTCACATTTATCTATCTATCTATCTATCTATCTA
The DNA here is from genome assembly GCA_015106775.1 of Etroplus canarensis. NCBI lineage: Eukaryota > Metazoa > Chordata > Actinopteri > Cichliformes > Cichlidae > Etroplus > Etroplus canarensis. The sequence goes on from VUQH01023242.1 coordinate 11,299, forward strand.
TCTATCTATCTATCTATCTATCTATCTATCCTTAACTTCAGCTGTAGCCTTTTTTCACTGCCCAGTGTATATACGATGATGAATATACAACTTTCTGGAGGTCAGATATGCTTTATTTCTGCACACTATCAGCATTACAGATGGAAGCAACATGAGCTACCTGCCCTTGGGGGGAACATTTTAAAATGTAGGGACACAGGACACAATACTGCGGACTGAACAGGTGTAAGGTGGACTAAGCACATCACTCTCAAATACCTTTCTGGGGATGGAAGAATTGTTCTCTATGTACTGACTGGTTAACAAGGACAGCAAGTAAGGCACATAAAAACAACCAAAAAACAAACAAACAAAAACCCCACCTCAACACCTACCTACAACTCACCCACTGTTGTTGATGTTGATTGATGACATCTCATGACCTTCAGTCATATTTTGCATAATGAACTCCAAACATTTGGTTCCAGCAAACCATCATTTTAGGAACTCCAAACACTCAACACTAATTTCCCTTTGAACTGCTCCACATTCGTCTCTCTCATGTCTCTTCAGTGCTTCTCCTCATCTGTCAATCACTGTGGCTTTATCCATCCAGCAATTAATCTCAGCCCAAGAGGGGCAGCTGCACTGTCTATGAACCTAAATGTCTGCTGAATTGCTACGCCTAGTCTGCAGATTTCTGCTCTCATTATAGTATTGAGAGGAGTTATAACTGCATGTACTTCTTTATTTTAATCACTTTTCAGCAAATTCTTTGTATTCTCTACCATTCTGTCTATAAAATCAGGCATGAAAGAAGCAAGGGTTTGCTGTGTTACACACCCTCTGCAATCTGTTCTGTGTATGAAGTCCCGAGCCTGTTTGTTTAACTGACTGTGTAATTCGTCATTTGACCTCATTAGCTACTTGGAAGGGGGGTGCCACGAACACTGTGGAGTGACACTCTGTGGGCAGTAACACCAGTGCGGGAGTAAGAGTCACCAATGTCATTCCACCACCAAAGATATTGTTAGATATATGGGGCTTGAAGCCAGAATCACAGCTGACAGTAATACAGCCCAGTACCCGAGTTTATTCATACCATCCAAACACGCATTTTGAAAAGGCAAGGGGTATGTCATTAGCAAATTACATTATTTTGTTGGCTTACAGGTTATATTAAAAATGGCGTGATGACATTAAACTTGCCAAAACCAACACTTTTTATTTCTCACTGTCAAAGCCTTTTATTATGCAAAAAGAACATAGGCTGTTTAAAAATGATCAGTTCTAAAATAATTCTTCTCCACTGACCACTGATCTAAAGAGCAAGCTATTAAATAACGGATTATGCAATTTTATACTTATACCAGGATTAAATTCAGTTCCTGTAATTCCTGTATTTTGTACATAGGCTGGTAAGAATGCTGATTTACTGTTTTATTGCCTTATGCATGGATTTATATTTGGTCTTTTAGCAATTATTCATGTATGTACTCATCCAATGCAAATCTGAAGTCCTTGTACAGAATATACACATTTTCAAACAAATTAAAAAGTCAACTAGTGATTAGTCTTTTTCCAGTTCACTGAGTTCCAACATTTACATTAGCGGTCTCTTGCAGATTATATCAACTTTACATAAATATGTGTATTTCCAAAATTCAAACTGTAAAAATGAAAGAGAACACCATCTAAAATTTTGGTTATAATATTATCAGAAAGTTGCTTTTTTCAAAAAAGTTCATTTGGATTTGGTACATGGTGTCATACCTGGGGAACATCTCTCTGAAGTTGGAGGAAACTGTGCTTGTGTGTATGTATGTGTGTGTCTGTGTGTTTTAACATTCAAGTTTTAATATGTATGAAACCATTCACCTGATTTGGGCTATAAAATATCAAGCAAACACCACTAACTTCACCCCTTAAAGTAATTTTTTGAGAAAACTAGTGACAGTATTTATTTATTTATTTATTTATTCAGGCTAAATTCAGATGGTCAGGTGTAAAGTTTGATGAAATTACCCTATTTTTATTTGTTTAATTTACACTCCCTAACTCCCAACTGTGGAAGTGTAAAAATGTTTTTTTTCCTCATCCTGTGCTCAGAGAAGCCCCACTGTAAGCTGGCATTGAGAGAGATCGTTTCCACTGAAATGCCAGGTGGGCTCTGTGTAGTGGGGAGAGATGACCTTTAATATTTGACCCAGTGTTTGTAGATAAAGCATGGCTGCTAAGATCCACTCACCCTTAAACATCACCACTTGGTTTTCACATTGTGATCTAACTCAATGTTTGTGGATGGTACATTTCACTCAGTTAGTGGTTATACTGCAGTCAGGGATGGTGCTTTTGAAAATGTCACAGTGAAGTATATATTTTCTTTAGAGAGGTAAATCAAGATGAAATACAATAAAAATCCAGTGAGATCAGAAATCCAAAATTAATTCTAATTACATCAATTATCACCGATTCTGTAAGTAGGACTTATAAACTTTGATATTTTAATATCATGCATGAAAGCAAAAATAAAAGAAAACAAATCTACATAAGATTATAAGAATATCCAACAAGAGCTTTCTCATCTCTCTTATAAGCACTGTTAGGGTAGGAGCCGTGTGATGTTAGAAAGTCCTAACCTCCTCATTGATATGTGCAGAAGAACCCCTGATGTGTGACAAATTCTGTTTTCTGGGGCACGGGGCAGTACTTAATGTCTATAATGGAAGGAATAATTTTGTCTAAATGAAAGAGGAGAGAAAGTTTTATACCAACTTTGAAGTTCAGTCTCATCAGTTTGATTTGTAGGGAAGAATATCTGACCTCATACAGTAGAAGGTGGTGAGGTAAAATGCCCTTTTCCTACCCTAGGATGTTATGTTACTCTTTTATCTTACTTGCATTTATAGAAAAACAAAAAGACGTTAGATTGATTAGCTTGAACTGCAGTTTTATATTTGAGCAAAAGTATAATTCGAGGAAGAACAGACTTTACTAAAAAAAATTTGAGGGAAGCAGCAGTCCTAAATGGTCAAACATCTCGTATCTTATTTTTAGAGTGCCTAAAATCCTACAGATTTGTTCATTTGTCCATTAACTTTTTCCAGATATATTTAGTATTCTGTGACACGTGATTGTGTGTTTAGCCAAGGCTAGATAGCAAAGTATACACAACCAATAAAGCCAGAGGTTTTATTGTATTTCATCTTTGATTTTTTTTTTTTTCTTCAAGCTATTTTAAACAGTCATAGCAACATTGGAAAAAGCCACTGATGTTGATTAGAGATTAGAAAAAGACTTCTTCTTCTCCTTCTTTGTGCTGCTCCCGTTAGGGGTCGCCACAGCGAATCATGTATTATGAATCCCCATTTGGATTCGGCAACAATTTTACACCGGATGCCCTTTCTGATGCAACACTCCTTATTTACCCGGGCTTGGGACTGGCACTAGCAGTACACTTGCATGTGGCTCCTGTGGCTGGGTTTAGAGATTACAAAAAGACAAGAAGCCAAAACAAGAAAAAAATGGCCTTGGTCATATATTCTTTGTAAGTCTTGTTGGGAGCAGCAAGCAAGTGACAGCTTAATGTTAAGTCCCTATTTAAAGTGTAACATTCTAATTAATCTAGAAAACATGCAAAATCCATAAAAAAGAGAGAAACACATACCAGCTAACCTAACAGTAAATGAATGATGATAACTGATGATTATAATAAAGAAAATTTCACCTTGTGCTAATAGCTTGAATACAGTCATGTTGGAAACCCATGAATATTTGTCCTTAATAGCCAACAGGAAAAGGAGGAACACAACTGATAGCTGGAAAAAAAAACAATTTATCATTAAGTCCAACAATTTCACTCAGCTTTTTCAAGCTCTTTCCTTTTCTTCAAATCTAAAAGTATAGGACAGTAGAACCACACAGTTAGGTCCTTAAGTATCTGGATAATGACACCATGTTTGTAATTTTTCCTCTGCACACCTCACAGTGGATCAGTCAGAATGTGATAAAAGTGCAAACTTTCAGCTTTAGATAAAGGTGTTTAACAAAAGTATTGCATTAACTGTTTAGGAAATACAGCTGTGTTTAGAAAAAGCCTCCCATTTTCAGAGGCTCAAAAGTAATTGGACAATTGACTGACAAGCAACTTCATGGTTAGGTAAGGCCTATTCCAGTCACATTACTCCATTACAAATTAAGCAGATAAAAGACTTGCATTTGGTAGCTGTTCACTGAAACTTTCAATATGAGGTCCAAAGAGATGTGGATGCAAGTGAAGGAGGGCATTATTAGGCTAGAAAACCAACAAACAATAAGAAAGAAAAGACTGTTTCACAGAGAAAGTTTCTATGGGATTTCTTTTAGGAAGAAAAAAGGATATGACAGCATATGGATCTATGCTTGACTCATAGCCTTGCCCAAATGTTGCAATATGGCATCTAAATAATTAATCTCAGAGGGAGGCTCTTGCCATTGCTCAAATCTCAAACCATGTAGACTTTATGTGATGCTGATAAAGAATCATTTTTCTTTATTATCTTTTAAATAAATGTTACTTATTTATTTTCTTTACAGGAGCTTGTCTGTTTCTTCACTTTGAACAAATACTATTAAGTCATAAAAGACTAATGTGAATGTTATACCAAAGTGTTGCATTGTAGCTACAACTCAAGAACATAAGAAAAAAACCCATTATTGTCATTGTGTATTGTACCTAATATTTAGTCAGAACGATATTGCAGACTTAGATTGATGAGCTGATATGAGCATGTAAAGTGCCTCCGTTTTATCTGGTTTACAGCACTTTCTTTTTAACTATGGTTCAGCATGACATTATCTGTTTATATCTGGTAGATTCTTTGTCAGCTTTATTGAATTCTTGCTATTAGGATTATTGGTGATACTTGTTTACTGCAGCTCTTAGTGCTAGAGCCATAGGTAGCAGAATATTGAAGCCACAGTAGAGTTAAAAAAATAAAGGAAAAGATGTGGGGGAAGGGTGGAGGAGAGAGGAGGAAAGGAAAGAAGTGAGAGATGATTAATGATGACTGTGGCCAAGGTGGCTAGTGAAATTAACAGAGGCTTAGCCAGCAGCAGACCACTGGGAGTAGAAGATGCTTCACAAGCCCATACCAACTCAGCCCCATATTCATTTACAGCCATTCAACATTCCAAGAAGATGTATTAAAAGACATGTGCTGCAGCAATCTAAGTAAACTCTTGGCATACAATAATGTGCAAAAGTCTTGTGCCAGCCCTCATTTTTTAAAATATATTTGACTATGAATATGGGAAATAGGTGAAACAATTTATTGAAACATTTGTAACCATGAACAGAAATGCAGTACATAAGCCAAAAACACAGCTTTTACAATTCCAAAAAGCTTGTAAATCAGTATTTGGTATGGCTATCTTTATTGTTCAACACAGCCTGGACTAGCTTTGGCAAGCTTTCTTATAATTTGTTTAACGCTATCAAAATTCTGGAATCTTAACATTGTAGAAACTTAACAATCCGGAATGCTGACAAAATTCTAAAATCTTGTCAGCATTCTAGAATCTTGCAGTTTTTTTTCTGAAAAAACAAACAAAAATGAAATGTACCTTTGACTGCTCCTTATATTCTCCCCAAGGGGTTGTCACAGCGAGTTAATCTGTATCTGTCATGGTTTCAAAGGACAGATCCGATACAGAAGCTTGGTTAGGTAAAATTTATTACAAAAGAATGTGCAACAGTCTGAATGATATGTTGGGTGAAGGCCGGGTCGGGTGAGTGTTCGTCTCCTCTCCTTCCTGACAGCGTCCTAGGTGGTTTCGCATGGAAGCGAGCCTGAAGAAGAGGAAGAGGAGTTACTGACGGTTCAGGTAAGTTTAAACAACAGCTAAGTGTGGCAGAGACTGAGCTAGTGAAACTTACGACACATAAACAACGATCCAGCGACGAGTGGCTGAGAAACCACAGCCTATGAAGGAGCAGGAAGGCAATCAGCTGATCGCGGGCTGGTGTGCGCCAGGGGCGTGTCAACAGGACACAGCTGCAGGAGGTAAGGTGGTTAATGACCCAGCCCGACCCGACAGAGAAAGAGAGAGAGAGCGTAAGGGGAAGTGTCATGGTCTGGGTCAGTTCCTTCAGCTGATGTCTCCACCCTTGGGCTGAGCCGTTCAATCCTCGTCATGTGTGACACCTGCTGCACCTTTTGGCTGCCGGCTTTTTAGGACCAGCACTCCTCTCGAGTCGTCGCTGG
>VUQH01023243.1:0-17970 GCA_015106775.1 Etroplus canarensis
CAGCAGCTGGAAACCTATATCAGGCAAGAATGGGACCGAATTCCAACACCAAAACTCCAGAAACTCAGTAACCTCGATGCCCAGACATCTTCAAACTGTTTTGAAAAGAAGAGGAGATGCTACACCATAGTAAACATGCCCCTGTCTTAACTATTTTGAGACCTGTAGCAAGCATCAAACTTGAAATGAGCTCATTGTGTGCATAAAATTGTAATATTTCTCATTTTAAACATTTATGTTATTTATGTTCTGTTGTAAATAAAATATTGGCTTGTGATTTGAAAGTCTTTTAGCTTTCATTTTGTTCAAATTTAAAACACGTCCCAACTTTTTTGGAATTCGGGTTGTATTTAAGATGTGTGTATGAGTAATGGAAATAAGGACAGAAGTGCACATGCAAAGTAAACAATGTCCTTTCATATTCTGACTGATTTAAAAATAAGGCAAATCCACAGGTATTGCTGTTGTTGGCCTACATCTGTTGTAACAAGTGATAACAAAGATGCAGTGTGACTGCAGGGAGTCTGCTACAGTTCTGCCACAGAGAACAGCACATTAACATTTAGATTTATTATGCAGAACCATTGTGTACATAGGTTCAGTGTGTCTCTTAATCACCCTGTGTGAGAAGGACTAAACTATTGATTGGTGTTTCATGCATCGAGCGCTTGACATTTTATTTTGGGACCATCGGGACAACCTCCAAGATAAGGAAAAGAGAAGCAGTCCTGACCTAATGTCCCCATGCAAATGCTCTTGAGGTGGATTACTGTAATTTGAGATGAATATGGATGAACATAAGCGCCATGATCAGGACACTGAGATAAAGATATTCTGTTGCACACATGGAACCTGTGAACACAAGTCAGAGGTGGAGGATAATGCACGTAGTGTTTAAAGCTATATGGTTCTTACTAAACTTGCTACTTCCTGCCCTGCTTGATGCTAATTATTGTAAGCAATGCCTAAAACATGAAGGAAAACATTCTTTAAGACATACCATATCTGTTCCTTGTTTGGGAATGCTCTGGTATTATAACCATTAATGATTTGTTAAAATAAAATCATCATCAATAGCCAAATTAACCTGAGAACAGGCAATTTTCCATGTTGCTCACCCCTAGTGACTGTTAAATACTAAGTCTCTATACCTATCCCTCTCAGTAAATGTAGTCCGGAGCTTAGTAAGTTAGGGGTTTACTTTTGGAACAATAAGTGTTGCATGAGCGATCGGAGTTTTGCACGGTCAGCCTGCTGCACTAAAAATACTAGGAGTCTGATTTGTTGTCTCCCGTTTTGTAACAGAGCCTGTTGTTTGTCTGCTGTTGAACTTTACTTTCTTTTTTAAATGAAATTTTGACTTGCTTTGCCGTCTTCTTTTGCCTGCCACATTTATCAGACGTACAGCCTGAATCATTGCAGCAGAGTCATCCACACCTCACAGTTATTGACTTGGATTTAGGTTGTTTGGTTGAGTCATTCGAACAACTGTTACTCTGAAATCCTGGCCTTGGAGTTGTGAAATAGTCATGTTCTGAGCATTAGAATACAAGTAAGGCAACAAGTATAAGAACAGATGAAGATGGTTTAGTTTACATGCATGAGACAGCACCTAGTGACCTGCTTTTACCCAACTGTAGGCAGCAAAACTGATTTAAATCAGCCTCATCTTTTTCTAAATCATGAAGTGATGAAAAGCATAAATAATGATACTCCTGAGATTAAGGAGGTAAATCTGATTTACACTGATTTATTGATCTACTTACTATCCTATTTACTGATATTGTTAAGGCTCATTTAGATGCCAATACATAAACCCTTTGACAGACACATTTTTTATAATTAAAATGAAAAAATGAAGGCAAAACCATAAAAAGGAATCTTGTTCAAGAATATTATGTCAGTAATACGGTCTGGCTTATTTCTCCTTTTATGGAGTCATGTCCTTGAAATGAAACCTCTCGACAACGTGTTGTGGACCTAATTTCATTAACCGGTGGGTTTTGCCAAGTCAGTGAACCTAAAATGATGCAGTTGAACTCTCTGGTCTCCAGTATCTATCAAGGGGGGTGCGTGTGGAGGTGAATCAGCCTTAGACCAGGTTACCATACTGTGGCCTGCAGTCAACCTCAACTCCTCCTCAGCTTGCTCTGCTTTATCCTCTGTTTTAATGGCTCTTTTATTTTCTCTCACGTGTTGTACATTTTCTGCTCAACCATGCTGCAAAATAAAACTAGAAAGGGAGAGACAAAAGCAAATATTTTTGTCATGGCGTTCTGCATTGTTAGACACAGAGTCACATTAAGCCGAATCTCATTATCAGGGTAAAGATAAACACAAAAAACATTTAGGTTGGAAGTCACCGATGTATAGTTATGATCGTGACATTGGTTTATGCTAATGATCTGTGTCTTTCATGTGTGTCCATGTAGCCAAATGCTCACATTCATGGGAATATATATGCTATATGGGCAAACGTATTATACCACCTATATGTTTCATATTCCATTCTAAGTTAATAGGAATTAAAATGGAGTTGGACCCCCTTTTTCAGCTATGATAGCTTCCACTCTTCTTGGAAGACATTCTACAAGATTTTGGAGTGTATCCGTGGGGACTTTTGTCCATTAATTTATGAAGAGCATTTGTAAGGCCAGACACTGATGCTGGATAAGTGTGCTTTCAATCAAATTCGGTGAGGTTCAGGTCTGGCTCTGTGTGGGCCAGTCATGTTCCTCCACACCGAACTCATCCAACAGTGTCTTTATTGACCTTGCTTTGTACACTGGTGCACAGTCATGTTGGAAAAGAAGAGCCCTCCCTAAACCATTCTCATAATTTTGGAAGCACAGAATTGCTCAAAATGGCTTAAGCTGAAGCATTAAGACTCTACAGACAAACTTTACAGATGGCACAATTCATTCAGGCAGGTAATGTTCTCCTGGCATTTGCCAAACCAGACTTGCTCATTACACTGCCAGATTGAGAAGATTCTTCACTCCACAGAACGCATTTCCACAGCTCCAGAGTCCAATGGTGCCGTGCTTTATACCAATCCATCTGACACTTGGCATTATTCTTAGTGATATAAGGTTTGTATGCAGCTGGCTTGCCATGGAAATCCATGCCATGAAGTGGCTGGTACACAGGTTTTGTACTGATTTTAATGCCAGAGGAGGTTTAGAACTCTGCAGTTACACAGTGCTGGTGACTTTTACGCACTATGCACTTTAGCACTCAGCAACCCTAGACTGTAACTTTACAAGGTCTGCCCACTTTGTGGTTGAGCTACTCTGGTTCCTAAAGGCTTCCACTTTGCATTAATACCACCTACAGTTTACAGTGGAATATCTAGGAGGGAAGTAATTTCACTAACTGATTTGTTGCAACGATGTCATCCTATCACAGCACTGCTTTTCAGTGAATTCAGTGGGCTCCCTTTAGAATGACAAATGTTTTGAAAGGCAGGCCATGTGGCTAGGTGCTTGATATTATTCACCTGAACGAAGCGCCTAAACCATTGAATTCAGGTTTTATCTTTTAGAGTTTGTAGATGAATCTAGGGTATCTCGCTGTTAATGCAAGATGACACTAAGCACCAAGCAGTAAACATTTTCTTTAGGCTTTTCAATGGCTTGCAAGCGTTAGAAACCCAGTGGACCAATCATCTCATCCCAAACTAATGGTCCATTATGCACATTTCACACGTTGGAAATTTGGTGTAATAATTATGCAATTAATTAATGAAGATCAAAGTAGTGCAAGTAAAGGAGAATGAGTTTAGGCTTTTGCCTAAGGCGGCCCTCAGTGACCACACTATGTGATATAAATGATACGCCTCACGGAATCTCATCTTCCTCCCCTTTAGCAATTTGCACTGCAAGCTATTGATGTTTGCAGCATTTCACTCGGTACTGCAGGGTGATATTACTTTGCCAGCAAAAAGGTCCACTTTAACCTGTAATACCTTTTGTGCAAATAGGAGAGGGAACACTTTGAGAATCAGTGACTTTGAGGTGGCTGTTCTCTGGGATTATCTTTTTTAAAACTGTTGTGATCTCATTTGTTTGGCATTTCCCTTGCCTGCTGTCATCTGGCTCTGATTACTGAAAACAATACGAGGCACAAAGCTGACAGAGAGCATTAGGACGGGCAAGGATGATGTGCTTTCAGTTAAAATCGAGGTGCTTTTTTATATACGCAGCACACTGGCATCTTCTCCCTGAGCATAACTGCATGGCTCATACATTTGCGCTTGTCTGACATTGAAAACAGATTTTATAAGTAAATAACAAGCTGCTACATGCGTCTTTATTTTTCTGATAATCTGTTCCTTTGAGAATTTTCTCTCAACTCAGTTTGACTTCAATGTCTCTCCTCTTTGCTGAAATTCCTTGTCAGGCTGTCGAGTTTCCATCTCAAATCACAGATAATGGAATGGACCCTTAACCCAACCTCACTATTAAAATCCAGGGGTCTGACCTCACAGGCATTCAGAAAGCTGCTTAAGCCCCAGTGTTTTCAGAACTTAATTAAAGTGACACAAGCCGTATTCCCACAGTGTATTATTAACGCATTCTTTAAGGTATGACTGTATTTTTTTCACTGAAGTGAAGGACTTCTACTTCACAGTGCAGATGAATGAATTTTGAAAGGCAGCAGCAGCAATGTGATACGTTCATAGCGATGGGACTAAACAAAAATACAAATACTGCAGTCAATCTGAGTACACACTATTAAAAATGAATTGGCACTGAGATCCAGTTTGTGGTGTTTATTGATTAATATTTAAGAATTCTGAATGCTGTCAAAGAGGGCCCATCAGCATTTCTAATCAAGCATCACAGTTCAACATTATTAGCCTCAAGCAGTGCTGGCATAATCACTCACCCAGGTAATATTAAAAGGTGGTCTCTTTCAGGCTCTCGAGTGACATAACTGCCTTAATCAAACAGTTATCACGCAAGAGGCCAGGGGGAGAGGGAATAATGAGAAAGCAATATCCTAGATTAAGAATTAGTCTTTTCTGTAATGGCCCTGTCTCACTGGGTCAATGGTGCATAATGGTATAGCATATAAAACTGGAGAAGAAGATTTAAGTTTGCTGCACTGGGGTTTCATGACTCACACTGATGGGAAGAGAATGGAACTGATTTCTTTCACCCCATACACAAAGTGGAAAAGTGAAGGGTAGAGGACTCAGTGTTTGCTAGCCGTTATCTTTGCCTGGTAGTTTGTCTGTGTCACTTTGTTTCCTACATTGTGAAATCTGTATTTGCAGATGGGTGGGTGTTTTTATGGCATTGTTGAATTATAAAGATAGGAATTGCCAGTAGATACTCCTGTATTTAACAGCACCAAAATTGACCGTATAATAATTGCATAAGTGCATTTTGAAAAATCGAAATGTCTCATACAGCACTGGGTGATTTTTTTTTTTTTCTAAAGGACTTTTTCAGTATTTAAAAATGGTATAATATCTTTTGTCTGTTAGGCAGAAGCGCTGGCCCTAAGAGTCCCATTGGGAGGAACTTTCTCACTTGCTCGCCTTCTATTGTACTTTATCCTTTGCAGACTGTATTGAAATATTGAAAAGATGCAGTCTAATGCTGACAATAGCTCTGAAAGGTTTATGAATAACTTCACATAACACATTTCAGCTCCTCTACATTATTCTGTTCCATTTAGCAAGCAAACTTTGAAAAAAGGTGTTGCCATATGTTGAAACTGGAGCAGGTTAATACGAGTTTCTTAAGAAGAAAATCTTGGCCAGAAAATACAAACTGTTCATCTATCATTCAGTGAGCTGAAGTAAATATGAAACTATTCCATACATAGTTGTTTCAAAGCTGCCTCTTATTTTAAACTGTAAAATACCAGATATACTGGAAAAAAGTATATTTTTACTCCTTGTAGGTCTTTGACTACATTCTTCTCAACCTCTAGCTCATTTACAATAATAAATTAATAGACACGCTTTAGTATTTAACGTGCTTATAATTTATAGTTTTAATCACACTGGTCTGATTTTACTGCCTCAGCATGAAGATGATGTATTTTCTTACTTGGTTATTAATGACTGGAAATGTTTTCATAAAAATTCGGAAAAACCAACAGCATAAGTTGGGGGGAAATGAATCTTCATGTTGATTTTTTGAGGAGAAAATTAAGTGTTGATGAGCAGCTACTGCGAGGCTTCATCTGTATAATCTCACAACACTGTGCAGCTCCTTTTTTTCTATCATTATTTTCCCAGAGTAACTCTTAATTATGTAATCTGTCCTCACATGATAAAAGATCAGCCATGTGTTTCTCGAACGAGTCACATGTACCAGTTATTTGTCTTTTTTGCATTTTTCCCCCCACAGTTATCACGCGCAACATGTAGAGAATTAATCTTCACCCATCACCCAAAACATCTGCAGAATGTTTTAATTATGCTTCTTTGAGGTGAAAAGTAAATGGCTTTCCGTAGGAGGGAAGTAAATGGATTAAATCTTTGTATGCAATGTGAAATGCTTGTTGGAACAGCAGTTTACACACACATTACATGGAAGTTTATTTTTCTTTGATTAAATCCAAGTTTACAGCACATATTTTGTTATCTAAATCATGGTCATAAGCCTTGTCGTATTAAGTTTAACTCAAAATATCAGTACACTGCTCAGCCCTGAATAATTGTACTGTGTGAACTGTGAATGTATCATGGAATAAGAGTAAATGTGCCACATGGCAAATTACATTAGCAGTCAAAAGAAGTCAGAGTAATTCCACCGGTCTACATGTGGGGTTAATGTGCAGTGTTCCAAACAAGACGAGGGGACAAAGACTACAGGATGTTGGCAATCAGAAGGGTTTGTAAGGAATGAGACACATTTAAAAACATTTATTTCAGGCCCTGAAAAACTGTTTGGAAAAAAACTCTTGATGCAAAATTTCACCGAAGTAAACATGAAAGCATACATTCCGAAGGCAGATTTTCTCTGCCAGTGAGATATAGCTCTCTTGAGTCACAGCACTAACATAAGCTGTTGCTTTTTGCTTGGACATAAGCACATGTGAGTGTTGCCAGTCACTTGAATATTGGCAGCAGTAGCTATTGACACTGCCAAAAAACTTGACTTCAACATCCAATATACCCTAAACTGACCTGTGGCATATTTCAGCTGAGATTATTTCCTCTTTGGCAGTGAAATGTATTACTCAAACCTTCAGGTCTTCCTGTAAATTCCATCCATATTCTTAACCACACAGCCAACTTTGTGAGCCTGGAAGCCATAACCTGTCCTGACTGACATATGGCAAAAGAGGTGCTCCACTGCCAGTCCATCACAGGGCTAACGCAGAGAGACAGACAGTGACCATTTAACCTGACAAACATGTCTTTGGAGTGTAGGAGGAAAGCAGAGCACCTGGAGGAAACCCACACAAGCAGAAAGAGAACAGCAAGAACCCTCTCAGTGTGAGGCAACAGTGCTAACGGCTAGGACTATACAGAGAAAATACATCCTTGCTAGAGGTGCCCACCTAGCCCTAGTTACTGACAATGCATGTGGTTCGAATAAATAATATGTTTTTCAAAAAATTATCAAGATCATTTTGATTTAAATTCGAATCTTGGGAAACAAAATGAGCATTTTTGTTTTGATTGAAGTAAGGCAAAACCCCTTTCTAAACTTTGGGTCACTAAAGTGAATTGTATCCAATTTCAACTTACTAAAACATAACCAGAGTGATTTATGGCTCCATATACGATAGATGATAGATCTGTCAGTCCAGTGGATTGTGTAGACTATCAGAAATGGAGTTCGCAGAGACCTTGCTCGCAGAAGGGTGACTGAATGCATTGTTGTTTATCTTCTACACAATGAAGTCTTGTTCATCAAGAAAACTCAGCAGGCTAGGCCACAGCTGTCAAAGACAGAGCCCCAAGCCTTTGGGGTTTTGTTTTGAATTATGCTTTGTGTGACTCATTGTTCTGCTCAGGACAAGAAAAGCAAAAATGAATCTGTGAAAGTTTATTAATAACACAGGGCACTTTTTGTGGTGGCACTTCCACTTTAATGGTTCTTAAATATGTGAAAACCAGCCAAAGTTATCAGTGGCAGCGCATTAAAATTCATGTGATTATTTGAGTCACTTCACAAATGTGAAGTTCTGTTTACCTCAGGCAAAGCATTATTAAACCGTATGATAATGTAAATACAGTGTAATTCAATTTGGCATGTAAACCAAAAACTTGGTATGCTCATTCAGCATTCAGTACCACTGTGATATTGTAACCAACATGCTTTCTGTGGACCCAGCTCTAGTTTTGGTAGCCTTGAACTGTATGTTTTGCTGGCAAGAGTATTTGATTGTCAAAATCCGCTATTCAGATCCTCTGGCTTTGAAATACTTTTCTCTCTCAGTCTTATTTATTTATTTTGAAGCACATGAGAGACATATTTCCGTTCTTGATAGTAAGGCTGCTTTTGTGTAATGTGTAATATTTCAGTACTGCTTTTTTTTGTCACTATTCTACTCGACACATTTTCGGGTGAGAAAACAACCCCCATAAACACAAACAACCTCTCATCATTCTCTGCCCATTTCACTCTGTTGAATGAGTTATTTGCAGCTCATATATTGTCACGTGAATGTGTCAAATTCTTATGGCATGATGTGTTGACTTGTAGAGTGGGACTTTCTGTGCTAATCTGAAGTATTCTAATCAGCACTTTAGAAATGGGTCACCTCAGCGGGACACTGCTGTTAACCTACAAATTTGAAAGCTTTTCACATTTAAAAATGACTGAAGCTCCTTTTTGACATTGTTAACTATTGAATAGAATTAAAATTAAACATTTTACTGTTGGAAGTTATTTTGATTTGAATTATTTTGCTCCCTAAACTCTAAAGTTATTCAAAAAGCCACATTTAGCTATAAAGAGATAATCTTTTTTTGTTATTAATTAACTTCATTGACTGATTTTTGTTGGTCTGTCTGTCTCAGTGCTGTGACATTCACAGTTTAAAAAGTCCCTCAACACATACCTTTTTTTTTGGGTTTCAGTCACAACTATGAAGCCCATGGCCTCTATTTACGAGTAAACACAATACATTAACCCTGCGAATCGTCATCCCTCACATCCTCTCCCCACATACAGTGTGTCCTATTCATCACAGGTGCTGCACACACTAAAGAAAAGTACCATCATGCTGACCTTGAGGAAGTCTCGTTCATAAGAAGAGTAACCCAGGCCAAGATCTAGGGTCTGTCAGGATGATTTCTTATTCTATTTAATGGAAGAAGTGCAACGCTTTATCACTCCCCAGGTTCATGGTTTATATAAGACATAAGGGCCAAACCTGTTTGAAATGGTAAGCTGTTAAGTCAAAAATCCTGTATACAAAAAAAGATGTCCTCAAGAGTTGCAGTGATTTAAGTGCAGGAAGGGCGAGAGAATGGGTAATTTTATGTTGGAGCCAAACTCTTCTGAATAGTAGACTAAAAAGCAGATGACAATGTCCCCCTTTCTCCCCAGTGACATTTTCCACCGAGGCATTTATTGAAAGATAAGCACGAGTGAATACAAAGGGAAGTGTTTCTTTGTCCCTACGCTCTCATCAAAGACGACACTTCAGAGTTTTGCTTTGCTCTAACAAAAGTTTTTGATTGGACTGGAATCTCTATGCAGGCATAAAAAGTGGAATATGCATTGCAATGCTGCCAGTCATTTCTTGCAAATGTTACCTTTTTTTTTTTTGGTTTTGTTTCCTGTGTGGCTCCTTCTAAAGCTTGCTGGCTTTCTGTAAACTAGAAATTTAAAAAAAACCACTTAATTAAAGCGTATTTTGTTTAGATCAAGATGGCCTTCCTATCATAAAAGAGGTAACTATTGATAATATTATCAGTGTCTCTTTTTGCTGCCCATAACTCTACAAAGTTTTTGAGGTGTATTTGAAAAACCATAGTTCCAAATTTGATAAATTAATCAGTGAAAAGACCAAACACTAAAGTTTCATGACATGGTTCTGTGGGCACAGAGTGGAACCTCCATATCAGCAGTGGGTGACAAGACTGGCAGTCTAAATCTTGTATATTCTAAGGCTGTGATGATATGAATGAGTGATAACCCATGAATAAGTGCAAGTCAGTTTTGTGGTTAGCCCCCATATCAAACAGCAGCCTGCTGCTGTGCTAGCTCGGCCTGTGTTCTACTTCAGTAAGTTATGATGTAATTTTCCTTTCCACCACGATGATGATAAGAGGAGGAGATACCAGTGGGAGCTACTTCCATGGGTAATTTTTTCAAATCACCTTGAACACCTACACAAGCCGTTGTATGCACACAAGCTTGGAATTACACCGCAGATATTATAAATCATATGAAGCAGTGACTGTGTATATATATACCCTTTTTGTTCTTTCAGTTTGTGATGCACCTGTAGTTTAGCAGAGGTTGCCTTTCTCATCAAAAATCTTAAGACAGTATCCACTGCAGAGTCCCAGACTTACAAAACATGAATTTGGTGTAATATACCGTGATGGTATTGCTGAACAGATGGGAAATGGACTGAAACATTTCTGCTTCACTGGTTGTATTATAGCAATCTATATGCCAGGAAGGGTAGCGTGCTTAAGTGTTTTAAGCAAAATGTGAAATATAATATTTGGTGATGGGTACTTCACAGAAAAGTAGTGTCTACTACACTGGGAAATTGTCATTTAAGGAATGCATTTTCTTTTAATGACATAAAGATGAGTTTTGATGTGGATGAATAAAAGCGAACATTTCATGTGGCATATAATAGAGGACTGAATTAATTGCAAAGGCTTCTTGAAAAAAGGATATGAGAAACATTGCAGCCAGTATATATGAGTGAACAGCACAATCATTGCTTCTTAAATCCAACTCAAGAGTGCATTTAGCATTAATAAGATTGGACCATGTGGTCTTATGATATATCCTATTAAGTAATCAGCAGTACTAAAGAGGTAAGGCACACTCATGTGTGTTTTGAGTTGTGACCTAAATTGTATCACTGTTGTGTTGAAATTCTGATGTTGATAATGGCATTGAGCAAAAACTGGCATTGCATAGATTAAAAATATGCATCTATTTATTTACTATTAACAACCTGAACCAGGCAATTCCAGTTCTGAGATGAAAAACAGTGTTGAGGAACGTATCTATAAATAAAAACAACCTATAACATTTTAACGCCCCCACTTGCCACACTTGAGTGGTAGTTTGTGAAAACTCATCATTTTAAAATATATACTCATCACGAGTCATCGTTTATGCTTTTTGGGGGGGGGCTAATCCTCAGCTTGCATTGGTTTGAAAGTGTTTTCAGGTGTTCAGATGCACCACTGGTCTGTATTCTTTCTCTTTAGGTTCTGTTGCTGCTTGGTCAGTAATGGCTGCAGATGGCTGGATGCTCCCACGACTTACTCGGCTTGTCTCTTAGCTTTCATTGGCTGGCTCTGAGAGCTCCAGCTTGGGCATTATTGAAACTAAAGCCAATGGCTTGAATTGGCTTGGGATCATGGCCCTTTAAAACACTAATGCCCACTTCAGGGTGTTCTGCAGGGGGAAAGTCCTCCACTTTTTTAAAAGCCCTTTATGCGTGTGCCTTGCAATTCTATGTCGTGTTTTATTTTTTCCTGGCCCGGGGACTGTCACTGCATGTGTATCTCAGTGGTCATCTTATCATCACCGCCGGATTAACTGATAGATTGCCACCTTACAAACAATTCCCACTGTTTTCTCAAGAACCAGACTCAAATGAAAATAAACTTGTAATAATTTTATTGACCCCTTAAAGCCGAGGGGTTGCAGTCATCTGCAAGATTTAATCAGTTCCCCAGAATGGAGTATTCCATATCTGCCTTCCTCTTTCCTGCAGGACTTCCACAGCCCTGTTCAGCCCTTATAATGAAAGGCCCCCCCAGCATCCTCTCTAAAAATCATTACAATCTCCCTCTACCTCTAGGGTCAGTAAACTAATAGTCATTCACCTGTGTGACAGGAAATCTTTCCCACGTTCTCCCCAGGGCGGGTGAGGTTGTGTTTAAGGTTATAGAGTCGAGTCCAGCCAGAGATGACTGTTTATTGTTTGGATGGATTCTGGTGATTAAGTGTTTGTCAGATCAAAAGCATTTAATCACAAATGCAAAGCATGGTGATAACATATATATATATATATAACCTGCTAACTGCCTGTCTAACTGAACCTGGAAAACAATGAAAGCTGTTATTCATCGCTTTTTCAAATATGGAGACAAAACAAAGAACTACTTTATAAATGGTAGCGTAAACGCACTGGCACAGAAATGCCCTCCATCATCCGCTTGTTCTTGTGCTTGTGCATGGCCTCCAGTGATTTTTATGACCGCAACTGTTTCTGCCTACTGTTGGCTGAGAGTCTGTATTGGAGTTCTCAAAGGGATGGCACAAATAAATTCAAAGACACAAAGGCCTCAGGGCCTCTTTGGGATATTTTAAGTCTTTGCTCTGCAATATTAAAAAAAAAAGAAAAAAAGCATTTATGAAAGAAAGTTCATAACGTAATCTAACAAAAAGAGAGACAATGACGTGACCTCACTTTCCTTGAAATATCTTCAAAGGGAATGGTTACAAATTGAATGTATTTAAGTGAAAGCCCTTAAAAAGGATGAGAAAAGCAGCTTAATAATGTCAATGAGGTAAGAAATAAAACTGTTGTCATTTTCCTTGATGCTTCCAACTGTGGCCATTCTAAGATAAGCCGCAGCAGTGCTCAGATATGAGTAATAATCAATGTTGAAACTTCGCACAGTCGGGTCTCAGAGGACCTGCCTCACCTTTTATCTTGCACAGAACACCACACTGAGCTCACTGTTTTGTGTTTTCGTAGGGCAAAACAGTTGTGTCCTCTATAAATTGTATCGTCAGGTAACTGCATTCTTCCTACTTCTATTTTCACCACTGCTTCAGAAAACAAGCGTATACCACAGGGAAGGTTATATTCGTTTTCCTTCCAGAAAGAGAAAAAGAAATAAAAAAGAAGCGACACCAGCATCAGACGGCTGCAGAAACTGTGAGGTTTTACCTCTGCTGGGTATTAATACCACAGAGAGGAAGAAACGCCATGTCTCAAAAACTGACAAACGAGCAGAGACAAATCTATATAAATAATTACTAAGCAGAGTGAAGAGGAGTTGCCCATCATTCAGAGCAGAAGCGTGTGCAATATCTCCTGGAGATTGAGAGTCATCCATCACTGCAAGACTTTAATTTGAGATGTTTAGGACTCTTGCTGATGATTGTCTGAGAGCCAGGGAGAGCCTGGTCTTAGAGGTCTGCAGGGGTCTTGGCTGCAAGCAGCTTGTGGTGGGAGAAATTACTTCCTTACACAAAGCACATTTCTGCAAGTACAATTGAGACCGCAGCCAGAACAACCAAATCCACTGTCTGATTAGCATTCAGATGCTTTAAACAGTGGAGACAAGTTTCTGACAGTTAGCTTATTACATCTTAGGGTGCTGTAGAAATGAACACAGACAGACACACTTTTGTTCTCACATGCATACACACACACTCTCTCTCGGACACACCTCATTTAGAGTGGAATGATGTCAAAATGAGTCCATTGAGTGGGGGCGGAGATTGAAGAGCCCAAGGTAAAGAGAGTCTGGGGACTTCAAATAATCTCAAGTATTGATTCCGTTTAAGCCCAAGGCTCTTGATGGACACTTACTTCAAAATGCAGTGATAGGCGGCATATCTGTATGACTGATCACTGTAGTTGTGCTTACCGTAAAGGCTGCAGACTCTCCATAAATAACGGCTCACCCTAATCATACAGAGCAGCGGATCCTAACATATGATGACAGCTTTGTAGACCTATGCTGTAATTTACCACAAAGCACGCTGGGTTTCTATTAAATTTACATGGACACAGTGCAGAGAAAGGCATAAGGAGCCGCTTGACTTTACATTCTCCTGGGCTCAGGGTCTCGTACAGACTGCTGACAAATTAAAGGAAAAACCTGTATGATTGACCCCTAGAGTCAGTAGTTAAAGGTATTTCGTTGGCATGGTTTGGAGCCACTTTATTCCCTTAGAGTTAGTAAATCAATACAAAGCTGTTCTGAGTAGTCACCTTTATCCTGTAATGAAACATTTCTGCCCTGATGGAAGGAGTTCCTTTTAGGATGAAGATGGCCTTATCCATAGAGGACAAGGAGTCAGCAAATGATTTGGGTATAAAGCTGTTTGTGTAGTGAATCGCATAGTATCCTGCTGTTTGTCACCAGATGTCAACTAAATTGAACACCTAAAGGATATTCTGGGCTGTTATGGTCTCCAGCACCATCACCAAAACAATTAAATCAGGGAATATCTCTTGGAAAAATGGCGTTCCATCCCTCACATAGAATTCCAGAGATTTGGGGAATCAGATCAAAGTCATATTGTGTTTTTTTCCCCCTTTAATTTGTCATTCATCTATCAGTGAAGAAAACTGAGGACATCTATTATTTCCAGATTTATTTGGGCTTACATTTAAATAAAAAAAAACACAGAATAAAGTTATATCATTTTTGTTTTGGCTAATAGTGTCTTGAACTAAATTAATTCTAAATCCCAAGAAGTAATCAAACATAATTGTTGCACGATATGATTAAAAGAGCTAGTTAAAAAACCGAGCATGCTAATCATAATTTTGCTGGTCACTGAGCCCTGATTAAATATGTGTAAATAGAAGGTAGCGTGTTACGTGAACCAAGGCAGTCTGAATTATGAAGGGATGCTGCTTATGGCCGTTGCTGACAAGTTTCTCCTGTCTAGGGTGACTCTGAAAAGATGACTCTAAAAAATGAAACCCTGACATTATTTTAATCTGAAAAGTTATTTTTTTATAGGATAAACGTCATCTCATTCTCCTCCCCCCTCACTCTGTCACCAGCCAGGTAAAATAATTGTCCTAATATGCACCTGAGTCAGCTAATATCACTGTCATCACTTAATATACCATAAGTATACTGCATGCCTCTTCATTTATCCCCTCTAATGCAGTTATAATACCTGAGTGGTTGGTGGCTGCATGCCCTGAATGCTCATTTTCTGCACAGTAGCCTCTGTGTACTCAAAGGGTCCAGCTCCTCTTTTCCTTTGGAAGTGGACTCCTTGGAGCGTAATTTGATTATTCCAAAGCAGGTGTTTTCAGTTGAATGCTGATAAGAAGACTCAGCTCCTCTGACACTAAAGTGAGTTACATTAGATTTGCTTAAAATAGTGGGAGTTTTTTTTTCTTTATCTAATCTGTAAGTATAGATGGATTTGACTTTGTGAATTCTAGCACAGCTTTTTAAGGTATCACTTCAGACAGAAATAATGTTACACACGTATAGTGATTTGGAAGTTAGGAATATGCATTATTTCCGGTGCAATTCTAATGAAGGACATTGCTACAGTAGTCTAATAAGTCTATATTGTGTCTGTGTCTGCCTCTGGTCCAGTAGATGCTCTCTTGTGAGAGATGCAAATTTGATGCAATTACAGTTGGCAGTGGGATTACTGATGTAAATATCACATGTATATGTTTAATGCAAATGGCGCACAGCATTGCTGAAGGTTACATTTCCATATTTTGTGGCATTATATTCTCTTTTTGGCTCATTCAAATAAGCATCTGTTACGCGAAATGGGGGCAAGGTTGCATCTGTGATCCCATGTTCCTCAGCAAATCAGATTCCGTCAAGCCTCTCTGATATCCTCTCAGATTGTTCTCTCTAATCCCTTTCCACACCACAAAAATGGTCTTACCAACTAATAATCCCACTGATACACACCGGGTGCAAACAAAAAGAATCACCTCAAGCCTGTGATTGAGCCATCAGCCCTTGTGCACTCTTTCTCTCAACTCGAAACACTTGTATGTGATGTACTTTTAATTTATATTAGTCATACTGGATAAATAATGAAAAGATGAAAATGCATTATTATGTCTGGTGTTCTGTTAACATAAGCACAACTTGCCAAGGCCACTTGACACATTGTGGCGTGTTAATGAGTGCTGAGCACTCTCCAGTGCACGGAGTTGAAAAGCTCCACATGTTTTGGGTCAGCACATCCACAGAGAAGTCAGATCATTTACACTTGCTGAAGTCTCGTTTAATTCTAGGAGCTGTGTAGAAAGCACAAGAGGCAGACAAATAAAGCGTCTGCGGTCCTCAGACTTGAACAGCATTACAACACTGACAAGGGCACAGCCGATCCAAATTTCATCCCACTTTAAGCAGCTGTTAGAAAGAAGAGCCCCAGCCGTGTCTGTCAAAGAAATGATGACAGTAACTTATTGAATGAAGCTCCTTGCATTCTGTGACCAAACCAACAAACCAAGTGACTGTGGAGTTGCCAGAAATCAGTTTAAATTACATGAAGGTGGCAACTCTGATGCGAAATGGAGACAGAGTGAGAGCAGCTTAAGGATTCGCACTTACCTTTTAGCGGTAACTTTAGAGCTGAGTCGCAGCCAGTTTAATCCAAATTTTCACTGAATCAAACTGTCCTCCCACCTTTACGCAAGCGCAAGCTCTGCCCTTATCCTCCTTTTAATTCCCTCTCTCACCCTGTTTTCCTCCTTGGCGCCTTTCTTTCATTATCCCGCTCTCTGTGTTCACTTTGAGCCCACGCCGGATAAGAGCAGATGCTTATGAGTGAACGCGCCACGCGAGGCACTGAGACGGCGGCTTCAGAATAGCTGGAAGATGCGCAGGAGCGGCACCGGAGCCGAGCGTGTCCGTGCGGTTACACAGTGACGACTGAGGGAGAGCGAGCGAGTCAGTGAGCAGTGAAGTGAGAGAAAGAAGCTCGTGCGCGCGCGTGTATGTGTATGTGTGTGGTATCAGAGTGTGAGTGAGAGAGGAAGTGTGTGTGGAGGAGAGAGAGAGGCAGGGAAAGAGACAGCGAGAGTGTTTGTGGACGCTGCTACCTCAGTCGTGATTGCACTGGTGTGAAACAGTAGAGCAACACTCCCCCCTTAAAAAAAAAAAACCCTTCATTCCCCCCTATCAGGTCCTCTGATCACTGGGGATCATCATCATCAAGCAGATTAGAGCCAAGTAGTGGACCCCCCCTCCCCGCCCGCCTCCAATCCAAAATGACACACA
Organism: Etroplus canarensis; assembly: GCA_015106775.1. Classification (NCBI taxonomy): domain Eukaryota; kingdom Metazoa; phylum Chordata; class Actinopteri; order Cichliformes; family Cichlidae; genus Etroplus; species Etroplus canarensis. The sequence goes on from VUQH01023243.1 coordinate 17,144, forward strand.
CTCACACACACTCACATGCACAAAGAGGCTTGTGGTCCCTGGGGATATTCTAATCAGAGAGGCGGTTGGAAATGCTTCCTTTGTCCAGAACTCATGTGGTGGTTGAACCTTTAAGGTTCAACTGAATTTAAGTGACTTGTTCCTATTTGTAGCCAGAAGTGAGTTAAGCTCCCCTTGGAAAGGAGGATGTTTTGTTTTGGAAGTGTCCAGCGGTGATCTGTGAAGTTGTTGGTGCTGTTGGGCTTTGCATTGAAGGGTGTAGTGCTGGGTCAGGCCAATATTCTCGACTGACTGGCAAGTTGAGCCAGCTAGCTGGAGATACATTTACTGTGTTTACTGTGACTCGCAGCAAGACCAACATCATAGAGGTTTTTACACTTTCAGCATGAAGAGTAAGTATGTAGGCAATAGTGCAAAGGAGGATTAGGGCTATTTAAAAAAAAAAAATAGAAGAACTTTAATGGGTTTTTTTTTGTATTTCAAGAATAATGTCAAAATTTTGAGAAAAAAGTCAAAATGTGCAGAATAAAGGCGTCATTTCTATTCACGTTAGGCTTATGTGATCTCTAGTTGTCCACACACACACACACACCCACACACACCAACCCCGAACCGCATAACACTGTAAACCCTGTCCCACTCACTCACTCACTCTCTCACACACACACACACACACACACACACACACACACACACACACACACACACAATCTGCACTACCTCAGTTGCTGCTACGGCACTTTCTTTCTTTCGGCGCTAGTGTCTTGTTTTTGTGTTTTCTTCTTTTTGCCTTTCTTGTGTCCTGTTTTTGCATTGTAGGGTGTCCT
>VUQH01023245.1:0-10297 GCA_015106775.1 Etroplus canarensis
GGTCCCTGCCCCCCCGTGGGAGCTGCAGGATGACCTGGGTCCCCCGGCCTGCTGTCTGACTTGCTTCTGGGTAGTATGGGAGCGGCGTACCACCCTCAGTGCTGAGTACATTCTGTGACAAACACACACACTCACACATTCATGTGTGTATGTTTATGTGATTGTATGTTTGCGTATCATATGTCTGTTTTTCTTATTTCAGTTGCAGTATGTACTTTATAGATGCAGTGCTTGGCTTCCGAACGTGCACGCTTCCTTTTTTTTGTCTCTCTTTCTCTCTCTCTCTTCTTTTCTTCTCTCTTTCTCTCTTTTCTCTTCTCTACCTGTCTGCTCTGGCAAAAAATAAATAAATAAAGAAATATATCAACAAGAGGAGCCTATAAAGTTTATAGAACTCCTTTTGGCAAATCAAATGTGTTTGGCACAATAAAGCATTCAGACGATGATTCTGCTTGCTAATGCTGCCAGACAGGACAGGTCTTAAAAAAAAAAAAAATAACTGGAACAGTGTAATCTGTTCTAAAAGTTATACATGCACAAGGATACATGATTCAATTTTTTTTTCTAGTTTCAGTCATAAGTCTGTAAGTACGGAAACTGAAGTCCTTCATCTGTCTGGCACTCAGTGATGCTAATATGGAAAGAGAAATTGTCCATCTTTGCCATAAATCATTGAGAAATGGCCTTAATTTCTTTATAGACAAAGTCTGATCTCATCTAAAAAATAGATGAACAATCTGCACTTACATGGACAGCTTGCATGCCAACATGTTTTAGAAATGCTCTAGTTAACAAATGCGCTGAATTGATTAGGGCTGAAATGATTACCCAATGAAATGAGTATAAGATTGACAAATAACTAAGTAAAAACCACTACAGTCAAAAAAGATAGCCTTTTCCATCTCTAGTAATATTTATTGCTCTGTTCTTGGATGCTGGGTTCTGTTACACACACATATACAAAGCCTAAGGCATACAGAGCAACTGAAAGGCTAGTATAGAAAAAAGCAGGCCTCAGTGACACCAGACATGACACTGCTTAAGCCAGTCACAGCATCAAAAGGAAGAGCTGAAGTGAAGATGGGTTGTAAAGTGGCTTGCAGCTCTACCAACTGATGGTTTGTTTTTGAACTTTTTTCTTCTTTTCTGTTGGTTTTATTGGATTATATTTATCAAAGAGGTAGTTTATGAAATAAAGTACACAGTTAATATGCCAATAATAAAAATAAATGCCGTTTACAGCCTTTACGTATGTAAACAACTGGCCTTTGAGTGAAACACTGATGTACTATATATGTTGTGTACCCTTCCAGATGCATTTTGTTTACAAAAACGTTCTTACTATGTGCCAAATCGTTCCTCAGAGCCCTCTATTTATCTTTACTAGCGTGATCTTTATCTTACCAAATCTGAAACAGAAAGAGAAAAAGCAGCCACAGAATCATACACTCCAAGTTTCTATTTTTAAAGTCTGACCGTAATTAAAGACAACAAGTGTGGCAACTGTCTGACTGGAAACGATCCCATGCTGCGTTTGGGAGGGAAGGCCCCAAAATTACCAAGCAGTTATGAAGCTGGGCCTCAGGAATTTTTCTTGATTAGGTGCCTGGCTTCGACTCACAGCCACATTAAGAGATCATAAGAAAACATCTAGCAAAACGTTATGCACCACATTATAAGTATATGGCCCAAAATGAAATCTGCCTGCAAATTGCACTTCGCATGTGGCATTTATCCTGACTCCTAACTGCAGGAGGTCTACTCTCCACAGTCTGGCTTTGTTTCCTAGAGCTGCAGTAACTGTGTCAAACACCAGTCCCTCAGCTGTGAATCACCTCTGCAATGCAGCTTTTAATGTGAACTTTTGCAGGTATTTTAAGTGTTGCCAATCAAATGAAAGAAGAAAGATGTAAACAGAGAGAAAAGTCTGAGCATAAGCAAATGTGTTTCTTGGACCCACACAGATCAGTTAGTCTACTAATTATGCAGAAAATGATTGTAAGTTAAGAGCACATCTTTTATCTTGATTGTTAGCTTAAGGAAATGCAGCCAGTGCCAGTTACAGTTTCAAATAGGATGAGCTCTAATTCCTTTCTTATAACTAAAATGCTTGGTAAGAAATTGCTACTTCTGGTAACTCACTAAAACTAGCATCTTCTCATTAAAACTGTTTTGGCACCATCGTGTGCAGTAAATTAGCAGCCAGCCACCATGCTGCAGGAACACTTTCATTCTCCTCTGCATCTATGTGACAGGGAAAGATTCTTGCCGTCTTTAGTGGAAACTTGTTGGCGCTAACAGTAGATGGATGGACTGGACTTAAAAAAAAAAATCCAAATTAAATGTGAAGTAATTCATTGTCTTTGTGATATTGTGCTTTTACTGTAAATAGGTAGTTTTCTTTTACTAGAAACTGAAACGCTGTTGGATCACTCCTGCAATCCAGGAAGTGAAGACTTGACAAGTCAAACCGAGACTGGACCTTTGCCTCTTTCCTCGAAGCGGGATGTAGGACTTGCAACCATGGTGACCATCATTTTACCTCTTGAAGATGCAAAACATAGGCATCCGCATCCATTTCAATAAGTTCAAAGCTACACAGCAGGCCCAATAATTAAGAAATACTCATGCAAAGGTCAAGTATCAGTAGCAGCACATCAGAGTAGAGGTAGTGTGTGCAAATTTATGCAAATACAGGTTCAGAAAGCCTCTCGATTCCAAAAATATACACTTACTTGAAAGTAGTAACAGCAACTTCTTTCACCCTGTGAATCTACCTATGAGACAGACCTGATTTCAGAAATGTCTAAAAGAAAGAGAGGTGTCAGTGTTTTAGTGGTACCCCAATGTTAAATTCACCCCCCTAAACAACAAATCTACAACCTTTAAGCTCTGACACATCACAGCCATAGTGGAATAAGTTTACTGCAAGCTGAAAGAATTCACCTTTATCCATCTCTTCAGTGCAAGTATCTTACTCCTCAAAAAACCCCCAAAAAACAAAACACAAGCAATGTCCAAAAATAGTGAATCAGCCAAAATACTGACAAAAATAGCTTGGCTCCAGGCACAGCAAGTTCTGCCAGTATGTTGATTAAACATTTAAATATCAGACAGAACAAAATTAACTTTTTTCTACAGTTATTGTAAAGCAAATTGTGTGTATAAACCATAAAAAAGACCTGTGCATCAACATAAAGCTAAACTTACTGTCCCACTTCCTTCAGTCTACCACCATGTCCCAAGGGGACAGGGTGAGTCTGCACCAAATTTCATGGAAATTAATCCAACAAATATTTAACTCAAGATCTCAAATTTCAACAGCCACAGAAGTCTTGAACCAAAGTGGAACCCTGTACCACACTGCTGCTGCAGCAAGACTAAAAGCTGGTTTCCATGCATTCAACACAGTAACACAAGGTAAATGCAGCAAAGCTGAACATACTTGAGGAGGTAGGTAGCAGCAGGAGTTGAGTCAAACAAAATTATGTAACTGTTAAAGATATTTCTGCCACCTGATGATGATACCACAACCTCCCGGGAGCACTGTCGCCTGACAGAAGACCTGCCTGACCTGACTTTTACACGTTTGTTCCTTGTCTCACTCTCTGTCCCTCCTAAGAGGAAATTTGTGCCGATACTTAGATGCAAGAGCTCAAGGTAAAAAAACAAAAGCCACACCTGTCTGTGTGCTGCAGTGTGTCCCCACCCTGTGAGCCACTTAGCACCAGGCAGAGGAGTGGCAAGAACAGCTGAAACTGGTGCTTTGTCTTCCCTCCTCATTGCCCCAAGGGTGTGATGCCAAGATCAAGATATTTTACATATTCTGCTTGATCTTATTAAATGTAATGACATTTAAGTCATGCCAACATCATGGAACATAAAAGAAGAATGCAGATAAAAATACAAGAATTGAAGTGAACAGCCTTCACTTGGCCAAAAAAGCAACTTGTAACTTTATCTGGTTAAATTACCAAAGTGTAAAAATCATGAAGTGCACTGTTCAATTTGCAAGCTATTCATTGGTTCAGACAGTTAGGAATGTAAACACTGCAAGACTCCCATAAAAGACAAAACAGCAGCATGAACATGAAAGCAAGAAATAATGTTCTTGTTCTTTAGCTGTTCCAATGAAGTTTATTTTAAATCAAAACTAAGAAAAGGGAATGCAATAAAAAGTCAGCAAAGACCCCACTCAGAGGAGACAATCCGTAGACGAAGTTAAAAAATCCCAGTGAATGAACTCACCCTGTATTTGAGATATCCCACAAAACAGCTGCAGAGTCAATCTTCACTTGTGTGTGTGTGTGTGTGTGTTTGAGAGTGTGAGTATCCCAGAAGAGCTAAAAGTTCAGGATCCACGAAATCTTCCCAGGCAGTGCTGCTGAGAGTGACTCAGCTCAGGAGGGAGATTTACAGAACAGCACAAGACTCCTCCTTCACTCTCGCTCACACACCCCTTATTTAAGTGGCTTTTAAAAAGTAGTGAGCCACACAAACTGAGACTTAAGCACACACAGACTTCTTGAAATGGACTCTGCACCTCTAAACTTAAAAGATATGCAGATTTAGACCTTAAAAAAAAAGCTGCCAAGTTACAAACTAACACCAGTGAGCGTACACATACATGCTTCTGGAAGAACAATATTTCTCCAGATAGTTAACACATTTAAGTCAAAAAGAATAAATCGTTCAGGGCATATATAGTGTAAAGTTTTGGCATAATAAATTACCCGTTAAGTACACACAGCCCCAGCAGGCAGAAACTCACTTAAGGCTCATCTGACTTCCTCTTACTTGTTGAAATCATTTGTTATATCAGACCATAAAGTAAACAGCAGAAACTGAAACAGGACCACTAGTAGAGGACAGACCTGCTTTTAAAAGAGCCACAAAGCTTCTTTTTCCAACTACTACTGGTATTGGTGATCCATCTGATCAATGATTGGCAAACGGCAATCTGGAGAGCTTTTACAGCTGTTTTATCATCTACCTGCTGAAATCTGATCGAAACCTCGTAGCATCTCATCTTTGATTTGAACCAGCTCTCCCCCTTGATCCCCATTATTTATACAACCTTATAAAGCATCAGAAACTAGACAACCTGGCAAAACGATTGACACAAACAAGTTCAAACTAAAGCATCCTGCCGGATCACAAACCATCAAAATTAAGCCAAATCAAAATGAAAAATGAAACAAAAGATTTCACAGACAGATAATTCCTGAGCATAACTGACATGTACCTTTTACAGAAGTCACCACAGGGAAGTGTAACTCAGGCTTCTCCATATTCTGTGTCTATCTTGTGCTGTAGAACTTCTCTATAGTGTCTGTGCGATGCAAAGTGCTTGCTCTGGTCTACAACGCTACATATAAGCTTTGAACTACCACATGGTGTCAAAAAGATGCATACTAAACCAACACAGGAAACCTCAGTTTAAGACATGTTAATGCCTTTGTATGACAGAAAGAAGTCTTGTCATTTTGCTTACTGTGAACACATAGGCGCACACTGTCATGCACCTGTATGCTCACTGATTATGTGCTCAGTGCATTATGTGTCAGCGGGGCAGCACTGTAAGGAATGACTGGAATTGCTTTGCTCTTTCAGTAAACCAGTTAGACCAGTAAAAGTTTCATTCCTGTATCCTGTCCTTGCTGGACCTCAGTTCTTAAACCATAACTCAGTTCATGATCAGCTTAGCTTTGCACCAGATAACTGAGAGACACAAATAACTTTGGTTTGGGAAAATATCTTTGGAGATGCTGCTAGTTATATTACACATCTGAACCAGGGGCTATACTCAAATATTTCTTTCATTACCTATCAAAGTCCTGATGTGTTTTTTTCTGTCTAAAAATTTAGACTGATTGGTACAATAAATTCGACTTTACTTGTATTTTAGTGTGACTTTCAATTAAATTAGTTTACACAAAAACTTGTCTCTGAGGGAAGAGCTATTGCTTTAAACCCTTGGCTCTGTCAGCAACAGTCAGCTGGGAAACTTTTGCTCCTGGCATTCATGTGGATGTTACTGAAACACAAGCTGGCCACCTAAATAATGCTGCAGAACAAGCACATCTCCCCCTGTCAATGCCATTACCTCCACAGCATGAAAAAGCACCCTCTGCACCATAAAAAAAAAAGTTGCTCAAATGACTTGACTTGAGCCAACACAAAATTAGGCAGGTAGTATTTATGTTTTGGCTGACTGGTATATATGGCCAAGAAATCTGCAGCAGACATCTCCCCGTATTAACCTGGTTTCTTGCACTTCAAAGAATCAGGCTGTTACAGTTAGTCAAGCTTAACCAGGCTACTTAGTGCATGTACAACCTGCATTTTAATGGTATTTTCATGCCCTTTTGGTGTACAATATTTGCTGGGGAAAAAACAACAGTGGAATGAAAGCTTCTGAGACAGAGCCACACTAGCTGCTGCTTATCACCTTACTTACACAGTCTCACACATGCAAACGCACACACAGGCATGCCCTACATCCCTCAATCAGATTAAAGAGAGTGTCGTTACCGTGCATGTCTGGCTCAGGTTTTACACACGAGGCATCCATTGTGCCAATCATACTGGCACAGACTGTGTGAGACAGTGCGACAGACACATTACCGCCAGTCATTGAAACTGGGGGGATTGCAGTTTCTGCTCAGCTACTTTCTTCAGATTAACCTTGCCTCATCCTCTAATCCAACGGCCATCGTGAGATTACAACCCCAGTCTGCTTTGAAACCGGAAGCTTGGAGGTGGGGGGTGCAATGGACTGGACAATGGGATGAAGAAGAGGATGGAGTGCAGGAAGATGAAACAGATGGGAGAAAAGTGAGGTAGGGCTTGAAGATATTAAGATGAAAGAAAAAGAGTGAAATGGGGAAGTAAGACGAAGAGAGAAGACGTGACATGTGCGGCAAAGACAGATGAAAACTCAAGTAGAAAATGGGGTGAAGGAGAGAGGGGTTTGTGGGGGAGAAATAGATAGAAGAAAAAATAAAAAAACATGAAAAACAGGAAGATGAAGAGAGCTAGAGGTAAGCACCCATTCATTAAAAGAAACAGACCATGAGTCACACACGCGTGCGCGCACAGACACACACACAAGTTTGCAATAAAAATAGAGCAGAAACCGGCAGCCTTCTTCACACCACTGCATAGCAGAGAGCTGCAGGGACAAGTGTTCATAGTGCCCTGCACAGCATCATCCTTTATCCCCACTGTGCATATTAATGTTCACTTCACTGTGGCTCATTGGTTTAGGAGAATTGTTAAATTTATTTACATTTAGAAAGTATCGTAAGGATGAAAAAAACTGCATGATATTGATTTTGTGTGTAAATATGTACAATCCTCCTGCTGGGAACTAGAGGTGTTGACTGACAAGTAAAGCTTTGGAGCTGAACGGGACTTGAGGCAGCGCTGTACCTCCCACACCCCAAAAGATGAGGATCAGGTGGATGTACAAACTGAACACCAATTTAAATACAGACCAATACACACACACACTTACACATTTTTAAGTTAACAGATGATACAGAATAGCACAAAAATCTGCATGCGAGCATATGAAAGAAAGCCTGTAAAAATGAGTGGGGGTGATGCTGCCTACCTCTGGATCGTTCGATTTTCACCGCCACACAGGGCTCCTCATCAGGGTTCTTGGGCTGGCAACAGGCAGGTTTGCTCTTCCTCTCTGCAACAAAATACAAGATTCTGTCTATGAACAAGCTGACACACTTGCTGTAGAGCAAGAACAAGAGGATATATTAAAAATCAACCTGCGTATGAGGCCGAAGGCGCATCTACTCAGAAGTTAAAACGATCATGGCAGAGTAAGCATGCTATACAATTTTATTTTCCTCCACAGGATTTATAGCCTAAACAGCAGCTGAGGTAATAAACTGGTTATACTTCAAAACTGGGGAGATTCTTATTTGAGTTTTGAATCGCTCTTCTGGTAGTTGCATTTATCAAGATCTGGAGTACACTCATGTTTGTTTTGAGAATGAAAGGGAATATACCAGCCCTTGGAGACAGAAACCCTAATTAGTCTGTCTGTGATATGTAGGCCATCGTCAGTGGGGAGAACTAACGCTCTTTCAAAACAGCCGTTTAATATGCACATAAAAGATTAAAGAGAAAATAGCAAGTTATAAAAACAATGATGGGCTCATGAGTATTGCGAAGCCCTCGAACACACACACATATATAACTTTGATACAATTAAGCAGACCAGCACACACACAAACCTATGCCCTAATAGTCAGATCTGGTATAAAGCATCAAAGCTGCGGGATAATGAGTGGGACTGTTGACATATAGTGACATGTGCAAGTGACAAACTGCACAATAAACCAGCTGTAGTACAAATTAAATTGGAGCCAACTCCATATTTTCAGTGCCCAGCAATGTGCCAGCGTTGACCATGCAGTAATGAGTACAATGACAGTCATTTGTGTTTTAGGAGATTTTCTTCCACGTTTTTAAGAGTGTTTTGGAAGCTAATATTAGGGCAGAATGGAAAAATCATTTTGTATGTTATAAAGTGTCAGTGCTACAGCAGAACAATATGACTGATACAGGGTTCTCTGACATTAGAATGTATTCAGGGCTGCAGCAAACTATAGGATTTGATGCTTAAACCCCAGCAATTTCAACATATTTTAAGTTTCAGTGTGAATAATGCTTTCTGTATTTTAATCTAAAAAGTATTTATATACTTAAATATGATAGAATACATGAGTGTGAATGAGAGGGAGGCAATGAAGGTGAATGAGTTTAAATACTTGGGGTCAACCATCCAAAGCAACGGACAGAGCGCAAGATATGTGAAAAAGAGTGCAGGAAGGGCAGAGCGAACAGAGACAAGTGTCAGGGGTGCTTTGTGACAGAAGGATAGCAGCAAGAGTAAAGGGGAAGATTTAAAGACAGTAGTGAGATCTGCTAGGATGTATGTTTAGAGACGGTGGCACTGACAAAAAGACAGGAGCTGAAAGTGGCAGAAATGAAGATACTGAGATTTTCGCTGGGAGTGACCACGATGGACAAGTTAGAAATTACTACATCAGAGGGACAGCTCCAGATGAGCGGTTTGGAGACATTAAGAAGCAAGGTTGAGGTGATTTAGACATGGGCAGAGATGGTGGACATATAGGATAAATGATGTTGAGGATGGAGCTGCCAGGCAGAAGGAAAAGAGGACGACCACAGAGAAGGTTCATGGACGTAGTGAAGGAGGACATGCTGAAGGTTGATGTGACAAAATAGCATGCAAGGTATAGGGTGAGATGGAGGCAGATAAGCCTAATGGGAGCAGCTGAAAGAAGAAGAAATTTACCATGAAATGAATTACATTTGGTAAAGAAATTTACGATGGTAAACATTTTAATGACCTTCGAGGCTATGCGTTTGCTCAGAGGTTATGCTGAAAGCTGCAGTTCCCTGACTGGTCACTTGAAAAAATACAGCAAAAAATAAACATGTTTCCAGTCTGGTACAAAAATTACTTTTGCTCTCTAAAGCCAGGTTCTCCTTTCAATAAACAATTCATTAATTTTCATAAAACTTACCTGTTTAGACTGTAGATTTAGATAGTAATTAGACCTTAACTTATATCAGCTATGTTTGTGGTGTTGGGACCTTTAGGAGCATTTTTTAAAGCAATTATCTAACAAATAATATGGCTTGCAGGACATTTGTTTCTCCAGTGCAACCATATTGTGCATGGATGCATCCTAACCAATTTTTAGTCAACAACTTTGCACTCAGTTGTTTGAATACAGTCTCTTCTGACTTCCAAGAAAACCAAGAAGGTGTTGATCAAAATATAAAACGTGAGAGTTTAAAAACACACAAACCAACGCGACAGAGGATGTTGGCTACATATAGTTTTTTTGTACACTCTATGGGTGGCCCCCATAACTTACCTACAGGACTATCAAAATTATACAGATCTCTCCATAATACGAAGAAGACAACATGACAGGATAGCAAAGATGACTCTTCATACACAAATGAAATGAACGAAAAGAAATGAACGAAGTGCACCATTCGTGCATTACTTGTCATTGTTTCTCAAATTTGATTTTGCGCCAGGTATTTAGTCAGGATACAAAAACACAGCAGTTGACATAATGGAGTGTGGATAATGCTATGTAAGATAAAAGTAGACAATCTCAGTGGGAGGCTATGCAAACGGTGGAAAAGAAGTAGAAATGACACTGTGTGTGCGCGCGCGCGTGTGCGTGTGTGTGTGTGTGTGTGTGTGTGTGTGTGTGTGTGTGTGCGC
>VUQH01023245.1:35843-55508 GCA_015106775.1 Etroplus canarensis
TGGAAAAAAAACCACCCCCCCCCCCCCCAAAAAAAGCTAGATATATAGATTTGCCCCAGACATCTTAGTAAGCTGAAGCATTTGCCAGGCCAACCCAAAAAAACAACCCCATAGCATTGTCCTTTCTCCACCAAACTTCACAGTTGGTACAGTGCAGTCAGGCAGGTAATGTTCTCCTGGCATTTGCCAAACCCAGACTTGTCCAACAGATTGTCAGATAAAGTAGCATGATTGGTCACTCCACAGAGCATGTTTCCACTGCTCCAGAGTCCAGAGCACTTCATCTGATGCTTGGCACTGTGCTTGGTGATGTAAGGTAAGCAGCTCAGCCAAAAAAAAAAAAAACAACAAAAAAAAAAACATGTCATAAAGCGCAGTTTTTGTGCAGATGTTTAAATTGAGAGGAGGTTTGGAAGCAGCTGCAATTAGTGAGTCAGCAGAGCATTGGCGACCCTGTAGAGTAGTGGTATGTGCATTCACCTTACAAGCAAAAGATCCCTGGTTTGATTTTAGGTAGGGACACAGGCCCCTCTCACCATGGAGGCTTGTGTTAGGAAGGGCATTCAGCATAAAACCTCTGCCAAATATTAATCTGCCGTGGCGACCCCTCGGTGGAGAATACAAGGGAGCAGCTGAAAGGTACATGAACTATGTACCTTTCGCACTTCGCCCAGCAACAAGTCGCCTGAACTGACTTGTTGCAATAATGGCATCCTATTACAGTACCACACTGGAATTCAGTGAACTTCTTCGAATGACCCATTCTCTCACAAATGTTTGTAAAGTCAGACTGCATGGCTAAGTGCTTCATTTTTTACACCTGTGGCAATGGGACTGAATGAAACATCTGGATTCAGTGATTAAGAGGTGTGGCCCAATACTCCTCTCTATATAGTGGACATTCTATATCAATGACCTACAAAATAATTGCCTAAAGCTTTTTTAAACAAGTGTATTGAAATAAAAGGTGCAATATTTGCTTTCAAAGTATAGTCTAGTATAAGCAGAAAGCAGTTACATAGGCAGCAAAACAAGATTTACAAGTGTTTCCAATTGTGTAGTGGTCCCTGGTTTGATTCCAGGCCCCTCTCACCATGGAGGGTTGTGTCAGAAAGGGCAGGTGGTACATTTTAGTAAACTACGGAAACAGTTACATTTCACCACTAGTCCTAACCATGCACTGATTCAGTAGCACTGGATGATTAAAAGGCCACATATTGCACTGGGGTGGTGTGCTGGGAAATATTTTCCACGAGGGGCAGCGCCACCCCATGCCACCCCTATGATATGCTTCTGGATCATACTAACATTTTCCCCATAAGATGTTTTAATGTTTTAGCCTCTCTGTTGTCTGTATGAATACACGGATATGGGTACCATCACCAGAGGAAGCCAGCTACTTTGCACTTAGTTCGGAGATCGAGAAACAGACACAAAAGCAAAGTAATACAAATCCAAGAACAATTCTTTTATTTACTTGTGAAACCAATTAATACTGTTTTGAATGGTGGAGAAACTTTTAATCCCATTGTAGTACAGCATATCATTAGCATTCTTTTTTAACCATATAATATTTTTCCACTTTTAGATTAGTCTCTCTCCATCCACAGCTATATTGTGCAAACAAACCAAGAGAGTTAGGTCACAATGAGCCTGCACTTTTGGACCACAAATGTTTTCAACACTCCATAGTTGCAAAAGTAACAATCAAACATGACATATCAAACAAATGTACACACACAGAACAGAGTCCACTTAGTTGTTACTGTTATACCAGAAGTGTTGCCATTACAAGACTAATACTGACAAAGTAGTTCTTAGTTGACCCTTCCATATCCGTGTGACAGAAGAACTATATCTAATGTCAGAGACAATATGAGGGTACCAGAAAGGTAGGCTGAATAAAATAGGTATTCAACTATGCAACAAATGCCACAAACGGTCCATCTCACTGTTTCAAAAAGCAACATTATGTCGACTTTTATCACAGGAAATTGTTTATAGAGCTCATTTATCAAACCTGGCAAAACTCCTGCTATTTTATCTTTCTTGTTGGCCTGCTGGTTACTTCATGATGACAGAAATGGTTGAAAGATTTGGCAAATCTTATCCAGATCAGTCTATGACAGGTGCTACTGTATTGCTCTAATGCATAGTGTAGAATTGTGCTTGTACAGTACTGCATACTGTATGGAGGAAGCATGTAGAGATAGCTAAACAAGGAGATGTAATGAGAACAAACAAGTGTAAGCTCAGGATATGGGAAAAGTCAACATGACTGGCATTTTTTGCCGCTGTCACAACCGAGGGAATCAATGGTGATAATAGCAGTTTTCTGACTGCAAAGGTGAGAAGCTGACATGACAGTGACAGTTATTTAAGAGGAGGCACACCTTTGGGGAATGCTCTGTTCTTAACTAATGTTAAAAAAGGAGGTCAGTTCACTCCACGGTCACTTAAACCTGTGTAATTCAAAAGGCAAAAAAAACCAAAAAAAACCCCAGGCCAACAGCCCTAGTCCTGATCGCAAATACTCAGCCACTCATCTACCCCAGTCTCAGAGAGACCTGAGCTATATAACAGATAAAAACACATCATTAGAGTCTGCTGTAAAAAAGTAAATCAAATCAAATCAAAAGGAGGTATAAAACGCTCTTTTTTTACTTGATATGCAAAAAAAAATTTTTGTGTACAAAAACACAAGCATCCCAAGTAAGACTAATCACGTTAGAAAGGTATTTGAAATCCACCCATCACCGCCATAAAAACAATGTTCTTATGATGAATCTTTACTTTCATTAGTCTGTTTACCAAACTCAATATATGCTTAACACCCCTATGTAAAAATCATCTATATGGGTTTTTTCGCTGACAGAATCTAATATTTTAAATCCTTTACATTTTGCAAAAGAACAACGTCACTAAAGAAGTTCTGCTTTTGTCTGCATTGTTTTCTTTTTTTTGAGAAAAGAACAAAATTTGCCGTAGTAATGTGTTAAACTGCCTATAATCACTTAATTTTTCACCACAGCAGGAAAACTGTCTTTGAATTTCATCTTGCAGAATGACATAAAAAACACACACAAATAAAACATACATAGTAAATATGTCAGAAATAAATAATCAACAGAGTAAATAAATTATAAATAAATACTAGGAGGAAAAGGGTGACAGATTCCAGTTCATTATCACTGGCATTTCTGCCTCAGTTCAGTTCTACAATTTCCAGGGCAGGAGTTCACTTCCAGAGTTGAAGAGAGCATCCTGCTCCTCTTCTACAACCCAGGTAACCAAAAGGCCTGCCAGAGCTGGGTCATGTAGTGCTTAGGAAGGTCACAGAGTCCAGTAAGCACCAGGTTGGACTGCTGGGTTGAGGGGGAGTTAAAGTGAGGGAACTCCCATCCAGAGTGTCTCTGCAGGACTCCTTCCAGACCGAGGCCATAGCCTGGGCAGGACCAGCATGGTTAGGTGCCAGGAGGATGGGGTTGCTGGGCCAGACAGTTAGGAAGGTCGCAAGGGGAGAGATGGCTACTGCTGCTGGACAGGACTGCTTGGTGTTTCTGGAGGTCTGCCACAAATTTAGGACTGAAAGGAGGCAGAGACACAGGAGAAGAGAATGAACAGGATGTAAAAATTCTTGGAAGAAAAAGGTAAATCCAATTATATAAAACAAAAACAAAACAGATGACACAGGAAAAAAGTCTGAGGTGGTTTCCTTCAACATTTTGGGAGAAAAACATGCTTAGAGTTAGAATAATATTAATGCCACTTATATCTGCTCAGCAAATTTGATACCTGCAGCAGCATGTAAGTTTAGCTTAGCACAAACACTGGAAACAGCAAGCCAGTTCTATAACAAGCCAGGAAAAGCAGAAGAATCCTGAGCCCCACACTACAAAACAGGATTTGGGCTTATCCAGGAAACTTCAGGGTTAACTCTGGGTTTTCAGTACTACAAAGGGGGTTCACTTCTTATTGGGGTACATTGCCGTGGTAACTTATGCTGCAGACAAAACCCGCTCAGGAGCAGTTAAGTTCCAGATTAGCGATATGAAGTAACTGCCTACTGACCAATCACTTCTCTGGAAAATAGTGTCACTGTTCCTGGAAGCTCCCTTGGACCTCTATGTGCAGATGGGAGGGTTTAAAGTTTTTAATAGTGTCTACAGTCTTTGAGCATCAGTAATAAATATAATTTCTTAAATGCAACTTTATTTCATGTTTTTTTCTTGCTGGCTGCAAACAATTTGACAATAGTTTTATTTTTCTATAAGCATTAATATATGATCCTAAAACAGGGTGCCTACTAGTGGATTTTTAAATGCAATCTGCAGGTAGTCTAAATCCTACTTTGAATTTTGAAAATTTTTATTTATTTATTTATTTGTGTTTCTCTGTAGTGTAGTTGTTTCCACATTTGCCTTACATGTGAAAGGTCTCTGGTTTGATTCCAGGTGGAGACACAAGCCCCTCTCAACATGGAGGGTCGTGTCAGGAAGGGCATCTGGCGTAAAACCTCTGCTAAATTACCAATGCGGATAAATCCGCTGTGGTGACCCCTTGTGAAGAATACAAGGGAGCAGCTGAAGGTACATTTTATTTATTTATTTTTTAGTCACACCCTTAAACACCACCAGCTGAAAGAATAAAAGCTACAACTGTCTTACACTGGAATAACAATCATAAGCTGTCAGATTCTCCCATTTCTTGATGTCAGAGCTGTGATACTCTATTAATTTACACCACATTTTTGCAAATTTTCCTTCCTAGCTTTGAGTAGGCTAAATATTAATATTTAGTGTATCTTTTCCAGTGCTTAAAACGCACACATTCATTCAGCGCTTTCCTGTTACAGACACTCATACTGCCGTTTTATCTACAGTGGCTTTGTTGCTTTCAGTCTGTTTTTTGTGTTTAACCTCTTCAGATTTTCTCATATCTTGTTTTATATTCCTTTGTAAAAATCAACCACTCTGCTGCCAGTAGGGTTATCCACGTTTGTGATCAGTCAAGTACTGCCAACTCCACTTTTTTCATGTGAACGCACTGGTAGCTGGATTGACAAACACTGGGTTATTGAGATGATAATCATCTTTGTGTGACCGCTTACCTTGATTGCCAATATTAGGTTAAGTGAAGCCAGATAATAGAAAAATATCCTGGGTATGCTGAACTTGCAATACAGGGCCCTGGAAGTTACAGCTGGCCCACAAAATTCATGTTTATTAAATATAGTAGACCTGATACTTTCACTAATGAGATTAATGTTGCTTAGATGTGGCCTGGCTAGCTGTTACCACCCCCCTATTTCCAGTTTTTATGCTAAACTAAACTAACAAATTGCTAGTGGCATATTTAGTGCACAGACATAAGAGCAGTGTCAATCTTCTCATCTAAGTTTATGCAAAGAAGCAAATAAATGTACATCAGGACACAGTGATAACATGAAGAGATCAAAGCAGTGCTGGAAAGAAAGTTAACCGGAACAACAACAGTGAAATTGAAAAAAAGAACAAGACCGCCAGCTTAAGACAACAGAACCGTACAGTGAACATCTTGACTTGTCCAAAAAGAAAATTTTGATAAACAGAAAAGGAAAACTGACATTAAATCTAGAGTACAGGCCTAAGCATGTATACAGGATGACCATGCAAAAAGATACATGCAGAGTGAGAAATAATCCATTAACCACTTTGCCCAGTGAGAATTATTAGTTCCTGCAAAACGAGCGTTTCCATCACTGAGTGATACTCGATCGAAAAAGGTGACTACTGAGAACATGCAGGATCAATTCTCTTGATGCAGGTGTAGTTACTACTCTATAATACTACTACAACTAAAAATGTGAAAAAGTCAGTCTGCAGAACAAAGATGTGATATTTCAGCACTAGAATTATACAATGTGCAAGATAGATAGATAGACTGTAAGCCTACTGCTAGCAGGTTCTACAGCTTGTTACCTGCGTGCTAGGGAGGCTCTCCCTCGCCTTAGTTGTGGGAAGAGTGACGGTACTGAGGCAGCAGGCTGCTGACAATCTACAAGAAACTGATAAATTAGACAGATATACAAAGTGATGACACATGGGGTTAGACAACAGGACAGAGACCACAGGGTGGGCAAGGCAGGGGAAGGCCTTATCAGAGACAAAAAACTGAACTCTACAGTTACCATGACTTTAAGAGCGAGGCAACAGACCAGTCCTGGTCTATAATCAGCTTCTTCCACTATATTACTGTAGCTCAATAGCACTCTCAAAACCAGATTGAGTATAGCTCAAGTGACAGTCCAGTCTCATCTGACCACACTGACAGAACCAGTATCCGCATAGCTCGACAATCTGCGCTGGAAGGGG
The DNA here is from genome assembly GCA_015106775.1 of Etroplus canarensis. NCBI lineage: Eukaryota > Metazoa > Chordata > Actinopteri > Cichliformes > Cichlidae > Etroplus > Etroplus canarensis. The sequence goes on from VUQH01023245.1 coordinate 42,197, forward strand.
AAAACATTAAACCCCCTAAGAGACAGAGACATGGACACATTTACACATACACATACTGGCCGATACAATATATTATTGATTTGCAAGGGCCAAAAAGAGAAGGAAATGTACAGTGGAACAAATGCTGAACAATCCAAGCCTGCTCAACCTCATCTGCTGGATGTAGTCAATGTATTTTTGGAGTATACTAGCTCCACTGAGAAGGTGTTGCCAGTACTTTACTCAATCAATTAAATTACAACATTATGTCTGGTTTAATCTTTTGATTAAAGTGTTTCGTTTGTAATTAAATGAATACAGGGAAAGGGAGTGAGAGAGAAGGTCAAACAGCACTTGACAGGAAGGTCTCAGAAGGAAAGCACATTTAAACAAACACTGCCATCTAGTGTTGAGAAATGGCCACACTGCCAAAAGGATTTTACTGTAACAATTGAACAGATTGTTTAGTTTATTTTTCCTTTGTCTTCAACAAGGAGTGAAAAGCACCCTGAGCAGGCTGATGCACAGAGAGGAGGTTTGACTTTCTAGCCTGAATAACACGTTAACCATAAAATACAGTTCAGCCTGTCAAATGCTTTTTTGGCAGAATTTCAGATATGACAGAATAAAGCATGGTCTATATAAATTGTAAATGAAAAATTTAAACTGTAATTCACTGAATCTGCCACAAGAAGGTGCTGCAGGCATTTTTGCTTGGTTGTCATTTTGAAACACTTCCTCATGCTCTGGGAGAATAATATATGATGTCAGATTTCTAGGAAACTGTGTACACACAATATTGGTGCTGGGTGCGGTGATGATCATCAATCATCGCCTTCTCCGAAGAAAGGATCGTCTGAAGTCTGAGGTTAGCCACTTGGGATCTACCACAACAGGCTGGCAACCTAGAGAGAAACTGGGGCCACTCCAGTTGAGAGGTCTGGACTGTTTCAGAAATTGAGTCTGATGTCCACACAGACATGGACGGACAGGTGGTTAGCTCTACGGAGGGAGAATTACTGAGGGTCAGGGTGGTGATGACGGAATGGCCGTGGAGCCTGGTAGGGCTGGAGGGAGCTGTGGAGGCACTTCTGCGACTTACTTTGGGTGGGCTGCTTTTTATCTTGGGCACTTTAGCACCACGGCCACGGTGAGTCTGCTCGTGGTCAAACTCCAGGTCCTCCAGGCGTTGGGTCAAGGCCAGTTTCTGCTGGATGGCCATACGTAGAAGGGAGTTCAGTGTCTTCTTTTCATCCTCTGCTGCAGCTAGCTGCCTCTGCATCTCATCCAGCTGGGTAACATACTCATCACACCTACAGAGAGATTAACAGATAAATAGCACAATTCAGCAAGCAAGCAATTTATTCAAGTTGTTCATTTTCATGCGTCCCGTTTCTTGAAGTCTTCCCACCTTGTGGCAAACATGGCCCTGACAGAGGAGAAGGTGGCTGCATCTTCTTTCAGAGCCTTCAGCTCATTCCTTAGCTTCATCATAGTGTCTGTCACCATTGCTTTTTCATTCTCATACTTGCTCTTCAGATTAGCCAGCGCAACTTCTGCTGTCTGCAAAAGTTTAGATTTAACCTTTAATTTCAACAGAAAATGCATTTTATGTGTTTTTTTTTACAAGATGTGCCAAAAAAACCCCTTTTACCTGCTTATTGGCCTTGAGTACAAGCCTGAGTGTGGCTATCTGCTCTCTCTTAGTACTGAGCAGGGACTTGAGCTTTAGTATCTCCTCCATGCAAGACTCCTTGTCCTTGTCAAGCATGGGTGCCAGCTCCCTGGCTGCAGCCCTTTGCCTGGACAGCTGCAGTGAACGGTCAACAGCCCTCTGAAGGTGTGAGATCTGGTCTCTGATGATGGCATTCAGGTTATAGATATTCATTGGCTCCTTCCGCAGGTCCCCACCTGCATCTGAGGGTACTGGAGATGGGCAAGGAGAGATGCTGATGCTTGGGGAGCCATTGTGGTTGCGGGTGGGGCTGCTGTGGCAGGAATCAGCTGAGTGGGTTGGTGTCTCGTTGTTGTGGGCATCTTTAGATGGGGAGTCCATAGGACTGCGTGGGGACTCAGAGGAGCAGGCAGCAGATGCCGCAGCAAGACGTCGTGCTAAGCGAGGTGAAAGCAAAGCCCGAGGATCATCTGAGCCTTTGAGGCTGCCGCTGCGTGTGATTCTGCTCTGGCGGTAGTAATCCAGCATGACACGGTTTGGTGTCTCATTGTTGCACAGGCAGACGTGGTGGTAGAGCTGTGCCAACTCCTCACTGAAGGTTACCAGCTCATCCTGGGCAGTGTTCAGCATGCCCTGGCTCTCTAAACCGATACTTGTGGCTTTTCGGAGTTCTACCTCCAGGCTTGCCACCCTTTCCTGGCTCTCACGATAATTTCGCTCCAAATGCGTTACCTGCTCCAAAAATAAAAAATACATTTGGTATGTTTAAAGTGTGACATGGAGCAAGTAATGTTAAAATTGAGCAGCTAAAATAAAAACATTAATGTACACTGAATGGCAAACCTGTTCACTCAGTGCCTGGACGCTGTCGTCATTGTGGCTGTCTCCCTCCACTGCCTGGTTGTATTTTTCCTTTAGGGCCTTGAGCTCTGCTTTTAGGTCGATCACCTCTGTCACCGCCACCTTGTACTTACACTCCAGATTTTCAAACCCATGGATATCGGGATCATGGTGGCTGTTGACTGGTGGTGGTAAGGACCCTCCGTCAGGTTTCTCACTCTCTTGTGGGTCATCAAGCTCTTTGTCTCCATTGAGATGTTTCATGGCATTGACATGCTCTGTGAGGCGATGGAGGCGCTCATTCTGTTCAGTCAGGGCACACTGTGTGTGCTGCAACTGAGTCTGTGACTCCTGCAGGTTCATGAGCAGTGCTGCCTTCTCACGCTCCACCTGCCAAACAAAAAAACCCCAAAAAAAACAAACAAAATAAATGCATTTAATTTTGTATTTTGCAAGGAGTTTGTGTATCTCTGAATGTCAACATAGCATGACTTCTGAATTTCAAGTTCTGAGATCAGAAAGTTACTTATACAACTCTAAACAATTCCAGAAGAAATTCAGTGAAGAAAGAATCCAAAATAGAATAATTGGTGTTTAAATTAACTTCTAAAAAGAAATGACTTTTTCTTATTATCTACACTAAGAAATTCAAAATTGATTTTTACAAAAGTCAGCTGGAGAATATGAGGCCTGATGCTGCTGCCGTTTACATCTTTCCCAAACTAATCAACTCAAAAGAGAAAATTGATTAGTGAGTAATTGTGTTTACGGAGAAAGGCACACCACGAATATAGCAACTGCTAATCTAGTTTTCTCTTTCCCACTGCTGCTCAGCTAGATAAAAGCTGTACAGTAATGACTTTATTTGCTTTTAGCATGAATTTGATCTATCTATGATTTCAATGTCACTTAACACACTGTATAGTCTTCCATGGTGATTGTGTGTTGCACTCAAGCGAGTGTAAGAGAAAGCTAGTTCATCTTCACGTGCTATATTTTATGCAATCTATTTTATACTTTTGTTTTTACAGAAGCTTATCACAGTGTATTGCTGAAACTAATAGTGGTATAAACATAGGTGTGCAGTGCAGGTGGAAAAAAATCATTTTCCTTCACTGTAAGGATAAATCCGTTGCCTCTAAAATAAATTCAGAACTGGCCTGTCTTTATCTTGCAGCTGCATCTGCTTCCTATGCTTAATGAATGCTACTCTCCCCTTAGTGTGTGTGAAAGCATATATGATGTATAATGCATGCTACAGATATTGCATCTGCATTAGCATGCTTCATAAAAAGCACATACCACAGGCGGGTAAATGCCCTGAGCAGCAGGTTAATGATTCCAGTCTGAACCATTCATAGCCATTCCTCTAGTGTTTCCCCATTTCCACATATCTAATATCAATAAGGGCTTAAAAATGTCTTCATAACTGACTTCATAACTGACATAATTTCAGTGGCCTGCACACTTTGGATACAGCAGTCTGGAAATTTAACAGTTATTAAAGGTTGTGCTGTTCTATGGTGTTTTTCCTGTTTTCTTTTTGTCCCAAAAATGCCATTACCTTGCAAATTTCCATTCGTCTTTTTTAATTCTACACAAGGCTGGTTTCAGACTCCATTAGTCTTTACACTAAAAACTAAAATATACTATGGCAAAGGGAATCAGAATAGTGGCTTTCTAAGCTGCCCTGTGGTTTCAGCACCCCTCAGCAGTATACTGTCATTTAAACCCTCTGTGATGCTGAAGTGATGTCACAGTGTCCTTGAAAATGACAACATTCAGTGACCAAAGAGTCTGAGTTCTAAGTGACTGGGCTTATTGCATGGGAATTTGATTTCCTGTGATATTCACAAGACTCACTTGCAGCAGCTGCTGTTTAAGCTTCTGCATCTCTGACAGGTTAAGCTCGCTGAACAGATCTGGCACAGGGTGAAGACCATCTCCTTTCCGGCCTGGCCTATAGTCCCCGTTCATCTTAGCTGTGTGAAGGTGACCGTTGCAACAGTTGCTGTCCTCATTGTTGCCATTGGCAGCAGGGATAGCACTGCCGTTAGTTCCGTTGGTCTCTTCTGGGAACTTGAGGCCCTCGACGCCAGTGACGGTTAGCGCCAGATGGGCCCCTGCACCATAGACGCTGTCACTCAAACTGAGGTGATGGGCTAGTTCTTTCCTCAGATTGTTCTTCTGCTCACGCTCAGTCTTGAGGGCATCTAGGGCTTCTTCTAATTGACCCTCAGAGATTTCCTTTAGACGCAGTGCATCTTCCAGCTGGCTGTTTAGAAGTACAGTCTCCTCCTCCAGCACCTTAATTTCATGTTTCAGTCCCTCGTACTCCACCTGAGGGAAGCAGAAAGGGCATGTGGGAACAGTTAAATTAAGACATTTAATTACTTAATCAAATTACCTGTTTATTAAGGATTAATTAGCCCAATAAAGCTTTTTTCTTATAAATCCTTTTTTTAATATAAAAGACTTCAGAGCCAGTCTCCTGATAAATACATATATATGTTTAAAAAAAACTACAATTTGGTAAACCTATGAGTATTGTAAACAGGGATGGATAATGTATTCAATAAAGTCAGTGCTAATAGCCAAGCTGGTGGAAGAACTCCTTTCTATTTAATCTAAGCTTTAGGATCACTAAGACACTTCATTCCCATTCGGATGTTAGAAATGGTGTCTAGTTCCAATATAAATCTTACCTTATACCTTTATGTTACTGTACAGGGAACACTGTAACACCCTATGGGAAATAAAAGCTGATGATTAAGTCAATGAGATCACTGAGAGCACATTGGTAAATTTAGGTGAACTCAACGTGAGTCATTTACCTCAAGTAAACACTAATTGGTGACACATCATAAAAAGTGATGACAAATCTTTAAGAGATCATTTTGCTTACATGTGGTATATTTGAGAAATACATTTAACGAGTGAGTGAAACTCTACACGGCAAGGACTCGCAAAATCAAAAGCAATTAGGGAACAAAGTGTTGATCCTTGTACAAACCTGGCTCTGCTTGAGTGTAGACACCAGTTTCTGCAGTGTTATGTTCTCCTCCTCCAGCTCTGTGTAGTCTTGAAGCAGCCGGGTCTCTCTGAACTTGTATTCCTTGATCTCTTCCCTCATTCTGTTCCGCTGCAGCTCCAGCATCTCGTTACTCTAGAGAAGGAAAAACAGCAGAGCACTTGCAGAGTCAGTCAAAGTAGAGGACATAGTCAATATTCCCTTTCTTTGTTGTCTCTGTCTCATTGAATAGCAGTAAGGTGGATGAGATAAATCCGTGCCCTGCCAAAGTGGCTTAATTTTCAAAAGCCACAGTCAAATTAATTGAATGTGACAGTTACTGGAATGTCAGATTTAATTTCTCATCTTTGTTATAAAATATCACATACTGTATGTCTATGCAAACAGCATGCAGTGATCAGTAACCATTAACCTGGATGGCTACCATGTGAACACAACATGCTGAATATGATTAAAACCTAACAGGCAAAGCAGTCAATATCAAATACTGTCCCATCAGCTTAAGTTTGAATGACGTGCACAGACTCAAAATGCTGATGCATGTAGACATGACATGACTTTGCACATCAAGGGAGGACTTTCTCAAACACTAAGTATCCATACTGTACATTATTTTCCTTCCTTTGATGGCATGAGGATGTGAAAGTTTAGATGAATTATTTTAAATTCAATGAGTCAGCCTCCTCTGACTCCCAGAAAGATCGTCAGTTCAAATAACCAGCTGCGCCCTGATAGAAACCTGAGCATATGCTTGACCAGATAAACTGTCCATGAGAGAACGGCACGAACCACAAAAGTCATAAATCTATGTACAGTAGGAGTTACTCAGCAGCGCTGAGAATATATTTAGACTTCAGCAAAATCATCAGCACCCACAATTCTAGGAAGAATAGGAAGGAAGTGCTAAGTTTGCTTAAAAAGCCTTCCCCTTGTACTTTAAAGGTACAATCTAACTTATCTTAGAAAGTGGTGATTTTAGAAAGGTAATTTAAATATTTTCTGTCTTAGTCACTTAAAATCTAGTAGGCTTTAGTGGTCTGTGTCTGTCATCTCCCAGACATTAACTAGACAGTATTTTCTTGTCAAGTCAGAGACGAAAAGCAGGATAGGATTGATTTTCTTATTTTAGCACACAGTTGGGAATACATGTGTACAGCTCAATGCAACTAGTAGATGAGGGTTCATATGAAGGATAGGCTACAAATTAATGAAACATTTATAGTGTGTTTGCGCATGTGTGAACTGCTCTTGCTGCAGAGCTGCCTGCAGCTCTCCTGCAGCTCTCTGTACATACAGCAGAAGTGCTGACCCAGAGACAGTGTCAGGAGTGGGTGGTTACACACAGGAGGGAGAAATCTATGTCCTGAGATACATTTAAAACACCCCCGTTTGTGTGTGTTTGGCAGTGAATGACAATACTGCTTTTAGAAGTGGCAAAAAAACCCCACTGGGACTGAATACCACTGTTATACGCTGAAGCTTCTGATTTGTAACAGTGGCTCATAGAAGCTCCCATAATATTAAAGCTAATGGTGTAAACTGGAAATCTGAAAGACGCATAGTTAGGCTGCTTCTGCAAATACTTTGAGAAAATTTTTTCAAACCACAAAACTAGCACCAAAACACATTTCTGGATGATGCATGACCAATTACAACGGCCCTCCCATGCTGCATGTCGTTGAATTACATGTCATGACACTGAGAAGGGCAGAAGGGAAAGTACACAGGATTAGAGGACAATTATTACAGCAGCCAATCAGAGCCTACGGCAGCCAGGGTCAGGGACAGAGTGGCACACAACACTGGCACTGAGCCCGCCACAGGGCAGAGCTGGTCAGCCAAACTCCTGACCTGGAGTTCACAGCACTATGTTAAAAGCTTTGATAGATTCATGGTAAGATGGTAACTACACTTGGAGCCCAGTTATCTTGTATTGTGCCATCATTGCCATCAGTATAGAAGTGGTGCTAGTGAATGAATACAAAAATGATATGCATTTATATATAACTGAAGTTTGGTCATATGGTTTCTTCTTTAGATATTAAAACGTGTTGGCTGTGTACTACAATAAACCTTAGAAACGGCTACATGCAAAGAAACTGAGTTTGTCAATAGAAGCTAGACTGTGATTTTAACCCATCTGACAAATTTTTATTAGTTCTCATGTTCGGACTAATAACTACTATCTACAAACAGGCCAACTTCTATCAGAACTAACTTTTTTCCAGTCCGTATATGTTGACTGGATTTTGTCTCTGGTTGCCTGAAATCTGCTAAAAACTTTTAATGAGATTTAGCCAGCGCTAAATGAAGCCCTGGGTGTCGCTACAGCACCTGCTGCTCATGATGAAAGGAATCCTCCTCCTCAATAATTGGCCTCACATGTGCAAATGAGGATTTCAAAGACTAGCATAAGGCATTTCATAAATATTCCATCAAAGAGCCATACTCATGGTTTAAACAGGTGGCATTTGTGCATGGAAGCAACTTATCACAGGCTTAAGCTTATCAGGTAATCAGCTTCTAATTGATATGTTGATTTTGTGTGCCATCATGTTGACTATCTTGACTTATGGACCTGTTGTGAACTCATTACTGTGATTACATTTCACCTCAGGCTAAAACACATCCAGAGAACCATTCAACCTCACAGCACTCCCTGATCAAATTAGTGAATGAGAGTGTGTGTCCTGTGGGTGTAGTGCTGGTACTCTGTCCCTACACATGTGCCGAGCTCAGGGCATTTCACTTATACCCCAGCTTAGTACTGGATTTGCCCCCCACAATGGGGTCGTGGCCGCAGTGTCTGACCCCAGCTCGAACTCCTACACTGCCCAACACAGTGGCTATAGACACATATGTCTGCATAAATGTGTACTTTGCACGTGTATATTTTTTTCCAGGGGTCTCTTTTTTCAGTGACCTCTTGGCCTTTCTCAAACACATAAGTCTCATGTAAGTTAATGTGCAATAAAAAAAAGACTAGACTGTGGACTACAGTCCCCTTTCAACTCAAGAAATTAAAATAACTAAAAGATCTCTCCACTTACAGTTATACTTGTTCATACAAAACCCATTTCCAAAATTTGGGGCATTGTGTAAAATAGGAAATAAACAGAATACAGTTATTTGCAAAGCCCTTTTAATCTATATTCAACTGAATATAGCACAAAGACAAGATATTTAATGTGTAAACAGATAAACACTATTGTTTTGTTTTCTTTTTTAAAAAAATGCACACACTTTCTATATTTAATGCCTGAAACAGATTACAATAAAGTTGGGACATAAGCATATTTACCACTGTGCTACATCACCTTTTCTTCCACGAACACTCAATGAGCATCTGGGAACTGAAAACACAAATTTTTAAAGTTTTGAATGTGGAACTCTTTGCCATTCTTGCTTGATGTACAACTTTAGTTGCGTAATAGTCCAGGGTCTCTGTTGTCGCATTATGTACTTCATAATGTGCCATACAGTTTCAGTGGGAGATAGGTCTGGACTGCAGGCAGGCCAGTTTAGTAACCACACTCTTACAGTAAAGCCATGCTGTTGAAACTCGTGTAGAATGTAGCTCAAAACTGTCTTTCTGAAATAAGCAGGGACACCTCTGAAAAAGGCATCATCTGGATGGAAGTATTTGTTGCTCCAAAACCTGTATGTGTCTCTAAGCATTAATAGTGCGTTCACAGATGTCCAAGTTACCCATGTCCCTCATACCATTGCAGATGCTGGCTTTTGAACTTTGCACTGACAGCAATAATATTTTTATAATATATTTTTCTCTCCTCTTTAGCTCAGCTTGATGACCATTGTTTCCAAAAACAATATGAAATCTGGACTCATCAGACCACTGCACACTTTTCCACTTTGGGACAATCCGTCTCAGATGAGCTTGGGCCCAGAAAAGTCAGCAGCGTTTCTAAATGTTGTTGATATTTGGCTTTTGCTTTGCATGGTTGAGCCTTAACTTCAATTTGGAGATGCAGCAATGTAGTTAACTGACAATGGTTTTGCAAACAGTTTCTGAGCCCACATTATCATATCTATCACAGAATGATGCTGGATTTTAATACAGTACTGCCTAAGACCTCGAAGGTCATGGGTATTGCTTTCGGCCTTGTGTGCAGAAATTTCTTGGAATCTTTTGATGATATTATGGACTGTAGATGCTGAAATTTCTAAATTTCTTGCAAGTCCACATTGAGAAAAGTTGTTCATAATCTGTTGGACTATTTGCCCATGCAGTCTTTCACAAAGTGGAGAACCTCACAACATTGCTGCTTGTGAATGACTGAGCTTTTCAGGAGTGATCCTTTTATACCCAATAATGGTACTATCACCTGTTACCAATTGACCTACTTATCTGTGGGATGTTCCAGGTGTTTCCACAATTTTCCCAGTCTTTTCTCACTCCTGTCCCAGCTTTTCTGGAGTGTATTACAAGCATCAAATTTAGAATATGCGGGTATTTCCAAAAAAGTAGATCAGATTGGACATGAAACATCTTGTTTTTGTGCTGTATTCAATTGAAAAGGATTTGCAAATCACCATATTCTGTATTTATTCACATTTTACCTTGTGTCCCACCTTTACTGGAATTGGGGTTTGTAATATTGAGTCACATTTTTTCTAAACTCTTACTGTATTATGCTCGAACCAGGATTGAGCTGATTATTTTTTTCTGGGATACCAAAAGCCTTCAAGCCAAATTCAACAAACTGTACTCAAACGTCACTGACTATATTCGAATAAATATATGTCTAAATGCAATTGTTTTCTCACATGTTCTGTTCAGTAGGTCGGATTCCTCGTATTTTATTTCTTAAGCAAGTGATAAATCCTCTGCATGGTCTCTGTGTGTTGACAATCTCACCTCTCGTAGCTCCTGTGCGAGTGCATTGAGCCTTTCATTTTCTGCCTGGGCGTTGGATGCCACAGAACGGCTAAGTGTCACCTCTGTCTGCAGCTCCAACAGGCGGCCCATGTAGTAGGCCTCCTTGGAGGCTGAATCCTGCAGCAGTGTCTCCTCATTGGTCTCCCCATCCTCTGCCACCTTCCGCTGGTTGGTGTAGGCCTGGCCAAATGCCTGGAGAGGTTAAAAAAGAAGGGTGGGAAGGATTGTCAGAAGGAGGGTGAACTGGTGTTTCTGTAAAGTCAAAATTAAAATCGCACGGATCCAAATCCTGTCAAATAGAATCAACATCCTAATCCATGTGAGGGAAGGGATTAGCACCCACTGTCATGGAAATCTTGCACATCTTTCACAGCTCTGTCTGCTAGACAGAGTCCTGCTGTCCTTTTGACCACTGGCAGCGCAGACAGTACACTTGCAGGAACTGTCCCTTAAGATTACCTGCTGTCTGTCGACATGGGTGATGTTTCATTGTGATCAATAGACACAGTGTTCACATTTTCCTGACATAGGTTTTCACGACACTGAGAGCTGACTGGTCATGATAAAATCAAAGCAGGCATCAAGAGAAAAAACATGGCAACCATGATCTGTGTAGCTTTTGTCCATTTTTTTAAAAGTCGTGCAGTAAAAACTTGACTAAAACATGGAAAACATACAAAGTTAGGGGAATACAACCGCTTTTGCTCTGTTTGAAGCTGCAGTCCAGCCACTACTTCTCTGTCAAGATTTCCCAAACGTATACTGAATTTCATGACTGGTAACTGAGCATTCCTTGACATCTATACAGAAACTTCTTCAGTGGTTCAATAAATACTCTTGACTATGCTTTACATATCAACAGGAAAAATGGGTTTGGTGCCTGCAGTGGCTTCTGTGAGAGACAGTGGATTAATACTGCATCATCTAAAAAGTATCTTTCAATTCCCACAAGTCTCTGCCATACTGTATACAGTATGTATAGTTATTAAAGTCTTCAAATTGAGCATGCAGCTTAAATAATAAGGAAACCATTTACTTTGAACTAGATGTATTAATAATGCAGGTTTCCTGATCCCACCTCACCATAATAACATTTTCTCTGTTTGCTATGAATCATTTATGAAGCACAATTATCCATTATTTTGAAAAGACACAAACCTAATGTGCAGCTGTCTTTTCTTCTCACCATGCAAGACATTTTTAATTTTTCCGCTGAGTTGTGGTTAATGAGCTACCTGGTAAGTAGGCAGTCTATTGCTGTGTTGAGGCTAAAATTTTTTTTCCATCTAAATTAATGAATTATAAGTGCCATCCATTTAAATTTAGTGACCTCCTTACATAGCATTGGATTATATAAAAATCATCAGGTAACCGACATTGCAACAGAAAAGGTTGGTTAAACAATAGATTCAGTTTCTGTCAATACAGGGTGGCCGCAGCTGTTACAGTTATGGTCAAATTAAAATAACAAACACATTTTTTCCAATCTGTCAATACAAACTCACTTTTCATCTACATGCTATAAAACTGGTAAATAGAGGAATATTAATTCACGCTGATTTCCTCAGAGGGCATGTTAATGCAAATTTAACAGACTCTTTTATTATGTCTCTGAATTACAAATGTAGGAGTTACCTTATGAATAATTGCCAACAATAATCAGTCTGGTAAAATGCCTGTAAATGCAAGAAACATTTAACAATTCGACCACAAAAACTGCATTCAAAGACTTGCTTTGTAATGACTAAAAATCATGCGGAAAAAAAAATACTGTATTATAATTCTTATTTTCCCTCTCTATGCATCTTTTTTTCTCACTTTATGTCACACTCTCTTGTTCACTCACCCTGGTGCCCCTCTCGCTCTCCAGGGACCCACAGTGTGATTGTGGTGAATGATTAAGGGGAAGGGCCCCTGGAACAAAACAGCTGATTAATTCTCAGCCCAGTGTGACTGAATGAGCTTGCATTCTTGTTTCGGATGAGAGGCTGGCAGTGTTGGAGTAGGCCTCACAGCAACAGCTGGGCCTTACAGGAGAGACAGTGAAAATCTGGCCCCCCGTTTGAGACAGATTTTCTGTAAAACCCTTTATCACAGCACTTATTTCCAAGGAAAGTAGCAGGATCCTTCAGATAAGGATTTTAAAAAACAGGCTGTGGTGTTCTCCACTGAGGCCTTCCCTCCAGGAAATTGCATCTCCTTGCACCGCATAACAAACTTCTTGAGAAGCTCCTTTTAATTGCTTGAAAGTGCATCTTGCACAACAGGATTAGAGACTCTCTGCCATGTGTTACCCTCTGGCGTAGAGAGATTTGTAACATGAAGAATTTGCAGGAAAAGATGAACTGTTTTGGAAACTGGTCATCTTTTCTAGATTATTTACCTGCACACCTGAAAAACATATTTCTAAGTGGTACACCCCTCTCACAACCCCTATTATAGAACACACAGTCCGCACACAACATCTGATGACAACAATATTTCCTTTCATATGATAAATGCCCCCCCGTAGATCGCCACCTTACCGTGGTGGGGGGGTTTGCGAGTTCTTATGATCCCAGGAGCTATGTTGTCGGGGGCAGTTTGCCCCTGGTAGGGTCACCCATGGCAAACAGGTCCTGGGTGAAGAGCCAGACTAAGAGCGGTCCAAAGATCCCCATGAAAAGAAGACACAGGACTCGGTGTACCTCGCCTGGTTTGGGGTTACCGGGGCCCCACCCTGGAGCCAGGCCTGGGGGAGGGGCTCGATGGCTAGCACCTGGTGGCTGGAGTTTCACCCATGGAACCCGGCCAGGCCCAGCCCGAAGAAGCAACGTGGGTCTGCCCTCCAGTGGGCTCACCACCTGCAGGAGGGACCATGGGGGTCTGGTGCGATGTGAATTGGGTG
>VUQH01023246.1:0-11486 GCA_015106775.1 Etroplus canarensis
GGTTAGTCTCTGTGTATTTAAGTCTCGTCTTCTGTGTATTTCGCTGTCGCGTCGTACTGGTTCCCCGAGTGCTTTCCCCTCGTGTTCCTAGCAGCTTCCCATGGTTTTGCTTCCTTTGTGTTTTTGTTCAAATAAAGCCTCAGAACCTCCGTCGTCTCAGCGGTCCTGCATCTGGGTCCACACCACACTCTCCACAGCACGGAAAACCGTGGCACCTTTTTTGTTTTTTTTTTCTTTTTGTGATGTAATACTTGTCCTCTCTAATAACTGAAATATTTTTTTAAAATATCATAATAGTCCTTTGGAACCAAATTCATTTTATACTCATTTTGAAATTATTCTCTACATGTTTATATAATAATAGGTTTTATATTCAAGGAAAGTCACACTGCAGAGTTTTTCAGAGAGCTAAGTTCTCAGTGAACATTTTACTGTGTCATTAGATGAACAAAGTGTTTTCATGTAATGTGAAATTTCATGGACATATTGGGATATAAACCAGGTATTACCTCTTTAAACTTGGTACACTGACTTTTTAATATTCCTAAAAACTCTTTAGTTTTTGATATTCTTTTACATGTTACAAAATGTGTTTATCCCCTCAAACTGCATATTGCATGTTGGCACAGGTTCACAATCAGCGCTATTCAGGATGGATGGATGGATGGATGGATGGATGGATAGATAGATAGATACTGTTAAATTTCCTATAAAATTATGCAATCCTCACTACATATGCTGATTTAATTGTAGCATGTGAACTTCCCCAGGTAGCCAAAACAGTTTTTTAAGTCTTAAGTTAAACCTAATTAAGATGACAATAAGTGGACCCTAGTTTGATCTCAGCTCTAAGAAACTATAGTTGTTTCCCTTAATCCATCTGAACCTAAATCTGTAACATCTGAGCTTTATCATGCTCCTACAAAAAGCAACTAAGAGAAAATTTGCATACTAGCAAAGCACAAAAATAAATATGTAATCTCCTTTTCAAAGAACAGCGAAAAGATGTGAAGATGAGTTCCTTGAGGAAGCTGTCAGTGGTGTAATGTAAGTAATTCACTGACTGCCAAAACATTATAAAATACTGCAGCTTGCCAAGCACCCACAGGGCTTGTTTGTATCTGATCTTACAATCTGAAGCTTGTTATAAACCACAACACAGCTAGAAACAAAGACATTTAATGGTGTAAAAGCTAAGTGTTGTGGTATTTTCTTTACCAACCTCAAAAAAGCCCTTAAAATATTCTCCTTTTTGGGGATAATAATTGTCAGAAGGTCCACTAGACCAAAACAAATATTATTTTATTTTTAAATGTTCTTGTTTTGCACATTTCTTTCAGAAAGTCAGTTGTAGCTAGCGTTTGTAAAGCAGGGATTTATTTGGATTACTTTTGATATTGAAAGCTGTATAGAATTAACTGCAGTGCTTAAAACACTCATAAATCAAGACTTGCTTACTTAAAGGAAAAATAATCATTTTGTTCTATTGGGATTTGTACTTAAATTATCTTATATTTCTAAAAAAAATAACAAAAAAACCAAAACAAAACAAAAAAAACCAGCAGTGACAATTTATGAACTGTGGTGCCTTTCTTGTGAATTGTGTTTGTGAGTGGAGATGTGCCAATTTATAACAGCCTTAGGATAAATCAAAGTTACAATAGTTGATCTAGTTACAACTTGAGGGGAAGCAGAGTGACCTTTAAACACAACATTGACAGTTTATTGCCATAAAAATTTGGGGATCCATGCATCCAGCAAACATGGAGCAACATAACTGTTTGTTCAAAATCATGTTTTCTAGTCATATAATAAATACAATACCAGGATTTACTAATTTTAGCTTTTGTTTTGGTCCCATGAAAATAAAACTAAAAAAAAGTAAAATATATACATTTTACCACTATGTTCATCAACTATATCTGTCTGCCCACTGGACAGGCACTGGGCAAGCAGCATACAGCTGGTCGACTTGGGAGCTGTGTCTGGAAGCAACACTAAAGTGAGAATGAATCAAAGCAGCAAAGTCACAGGCTGTTAAAGCAAAACAGTGAATCATGCAATAAATAGGCAAAATTCAGACACAACTGATAATGTTCCAGAGGATGCCATTCCACGTGATAAGTAATTTTGCATTCAACTGTTAATATATACAGCCATTGATATGTAAATTTTTTTCTACATGTAACTCCTATGAATTTTTTACACTTGCTCTAACATAAGAAAGTACTTCTAAAAGTAGACCTCACTTTAGAAGCACAAGTATAGGCAAGCTGATGGGGTATTGTTATTATGTGAGGGAGAAGGGTGAGGGTGACCAGAAGTCCCTCTTTATGTGGGACTTGCACAGCATTTTTACCTCTTGTCTCCGTGTCCCACATATTGAGATGATGTCCCACGTTTTGACTAGCTCTGCAAGACATGCACTTTTCTAAAGCCCAACTTTTACTCAATCCATGTGAAGAAAGCAGGGAAGGCTTTTTTATTGTTGTAAAGTAAAGGTTAAGCAGTCTAATGCTATGCACATCAGGCAACGTTACAAGTCACAAAAAAGCCATAGGCTTTGCAGATTTATGTAAAAATGATAAAACTACCACACAGAAAATGAAGCAGCAGTATATCCTGAGAAACAGAGTTTTTTCCACTTTTGCTAGAGTTATTTTTAAATATTGCACAAAGGAAAATATGGTGTCACGTAAGCTATATACATGTGTCAGAACTGGCTAAAAATCCCTGAAATTGTCAGTTGTGGCTCAAAAATGGGTATGGCAGGTTATGGATGCATCCCTACTGGAACCCAGAGATGGTTATCAGACAGAACAGCAGCTGAAAAACCAGTGAAATGAAATAGAATACAGGAATTTATAATGAGAACAAACTTAGGCTTCCTTTTATCCTTACTGTAGTTACTTAGCCTGGAAACATGTTTCCTAACCACCCCACCAGGCAGCAGTGGTTACCACTGTTGCCTTATGGCAAGATGGTCCAGGTTTGACTCCGCTGGCCACCTTAGACTCTCCTGTTTGCATGTTCTCCCCATGCTTGTGTGAGTTCGGTTAACTGCCCATTCTACATTGACATACGGGTATGAATGGTTGTCTGTCTCTCTCTGTGTTGGCCCTGTGATGGACTGGTGACCTATCTAGGATGTACCCTGCCTTTTGCCCTGTGACAGCTTGGATAGCTTCCTGCAAGCCTGAACTGGATAAGTGGAAGAAGATGGAAAAAGTTGTATTCAAACACGACCTTTAGATGCTACAGAACAAGCTGGTAACCTGTACAGTTTATTGCATTTTATTGTAAACCGGAGATGAAACCTTCAGACTACAGCCTAGTATTGCCTAATGTGGCACACTTTGCCCTGCACACAGTGTTTGCCCCACATTTAGTTTGCTGTGAACAGATTAGATATCTGTCACGAGAGTTGAGGTATGGAGCTCTCTCTTTTTTCTTTTTTTTTTTGGTCAGTGCAAAGTCATACCTTCAAGCAAGTCATTTTTATGACCTTTATGACTTCTGGACAAAGTACTGCTGATTACATCTTACATTTCCCTTTTATAGCACGGGAGACCTCGACAAATGAAGAGACACGGACATAACATTCCTCTGACCCGATTAAAACGGACAGGGTAATATAGCTTTTATAGAATCTGCAGGGCGCTATGCTGCACAATCAAGTGTACTACAGGAACCTGATGAAATGAGGAGAGAATTTGCTCAGCAGCATTTTTTTTTTTTTCCTTTTGGAGTTTCGCGTTTCCTCCTACTCAGAGCTCCTGATTGCTCCCTCACCCCCTCCTCCTCTGCGAGCGCCCTCTGCGCGCTGCACCTGTACTGCTGCGGTTCGTGCGTCAGAAGATGGCAACTGATTCTTTAGAGCCCTCTCTTAGCGGAGCTGGCTGCAGACCGAGTCGACCTTGCGAAGCGGCCACAGGTTCTCCTCTGGCTGGACCAGCAGCAGCACACGCGTTTCACATCAGCTCGGTCCACGCGTTGAGTACGTAACATCCGCGCAAGAGCAAACTTTTGGCGACAGTTTTTTTTTTTTTTGTTTTGTTTTGGTTTTTTTTTTACGCACAGATTCCCAGTTTGGAAGAGACGGGCGACAGTGTCTCTGCTTCTACTTCACCAAAAAACAAACTTACAAGAGGCACGATGCAAGTTTATGTTGCTGTGATATTTGCTTACGGGGTGACGGGTAAGTTTAATAAATCCTTTTCTTGTGGATAAGTTGCTACCTTTTTCAAATGGTTTAAAAAATGTCACGCGTAAAGATTTTAAATCAACGCATGCTTAATATTTTAATAATATATACATTTTTTTTTTTTGAAGAAGAAGAAGTAGCCTTAGGGAGAATCCAAATCAGCATCTTTGACATTTACACCAAAGAAAAAAGAGAGAGAGAGAGAGAGAAGTAATTTGCTGGGGTTTGTGTCAAAGGGATGTCAGCTTTGCCGGGATAATTCTGTTATCTGTACAGCAGCCTGAATTGGTCTTATATTGAAACGTTCTCATTGCAGTGGCTATTGCACCCACTAATAACCGCCTGTAATATTCTTGAATTATCTGGAATGTTATTGTAGGGTAATCAGTGGGAGCCAGACGTGCTCAGTGTGTGTCTTCCATCCTGTTTGACGATATTATCCACGTTCATCTGTATCATCTCATGTTCATGTATGTTCATCTTCCATTTCATCTATCAAGTTGTGTTTTCTCAGCAGAGATTTTAAAAAATCGTATTACTGTTTTGACCAGAGAAGAATGAGATCAATTGGGAGAGCAGTGCATTCCCTACTGTAACAGTGAGTGAGTTGTTTTCCGCCGTGTGGCATCATCCTGCATTAAGGTTTGGAGCAGGGTGACACCTCAATCACATTTCTCCAAACACTGAATAAACTCTGCCAGTTGTTGAAGCTGGGTCTAATCCTAAGCAGACTCACTGCAAAAATGAAGTCATCCGCACCAAAATGTGTTGGACATTAATATCTGGCAAGTGCTGTTTATCTCGCCTCTGCACATGTTTTGGTCCAGCTGTTGATTTGGAATTGGGAAGTTGTGCTCAATGCTGTCATGCAGCTCATGCACAGATAACACCCTGCTAACTCCTGTCAGGTGTTAAAGTTTTCTTTGGGATTATGGCTCTTGTTTCTTTTGTTGTTTTTTTTATCATCCCTCCTTGTCAGTTGTTTCCCATTGTTTCTCTTTGCTGGTTTTCTTTGTAATGACTCCCCATTTCTGGTCATCTGCCCACACTCATTAGTTTAACTTGCTTCAGTTAGTTCTCTGTGTGGCCTTGTACATTCTTTGTAAGTCCCTGGTTTGTCTTTTTCCTTTCCACTCCAGTGGTCTTGTCTCCATGTGGCTCCCTGAGTCACTGTTTTTCTTTTTAAACCTTCCAAGTTATTAGTTGGACTTCGTTTTGAGTATCCTAGTCAATCTGTTGTACCTTTTTGTTGTACACCATTGATTAACTTTAATTAAATTATTTAAATTTAGTCAAAGTCACCTTTGTTTTTGCGTTAGCCAGCCGACACTCCCAAATAGTAACAGTCCTTACTGAGTGCTGTATTGTGAGAAACGGATCTGCTGCAGCAGAAATCAATCCATAAAGATTCAAGTTCTTATGTTGTCACGGTCTTAACTGGTAATTGGCTACAGCTCAGTCACAGGGCACTGTTGGACCACATCTGTGGCAAACCATCTTTATCTTTCAATGTGCCTGCCGCTTTCCTCATCAGCTTTTGTTAGGCTTCAGTGTACCGAAACAAAGGCAGAGGCATTCAGTGTAAGAGTTATATGGGTGACTTTCCAGGTAATCAGTTTTTAGGCTCATTTAGTGGGTTTCTTGTATTTTTTTTAAAACATTCTACAACCAAAAGGCTGCTGAGAGATTTTTATCATATATATTATTACTTCATACTCCAAGCAAGACAGACACATTGTTGCTAATCTTTAGGAAAATTTTTCATAAAAATTGTGAAGTTTATCTGATCGGCTTGTTTTGTTTGTCTTCCCATTATATTTATAGGGTTATGAATACATGTATTGATGAGTTATTTCCTCTAGTTGCTCTTCATCACTATCAAACCCCAAAAATGAATATCAATTTGAAGGGCTGAAGCTCAAAAATAGAGCGCAAAATTCACACTCTTCCACATGAGCAATTTATTTAAAGTACAAATTACACATTCACTGTCTTAGGCAGATCCAGTTGTCTCAGTCTAAATACTGAAGAGCAGCATATTGAGACTGAACTGCAGTCTCCCAAACACATCTACACTGATCAGGCATAAAATTATGACCACTGACAGGTGAGCAAATAACAATGAATATCTCTTCATCATGGCGCCTGTAAGTGATATATTAGGCAACAAGTGAACAGTTTGTTATCAAAGTAGATGTGTTAGAAGCGGAAAAATGGTCAGGCCTAAAGATTTGAATGAGTTTGACAAGGGCAAAATTATGATGGCTAGACAGCTGGGTCAGAGCATGTCCAAAAGTGCAGCTCTTGTGGGATGTTCCAGGTCTGCTGTGGTCAGTATCTATCAACAGTGGTCTTAAGGAGGGAACAGTGGTGAACCGGCTGAGTCCATGCCTCGACGGGTCAGGGCTACTTTGGCAGCTAAAGGGGAACCAACATGATATTAGGCAGGTGGTCATAATGTTAACTTTAGAAAAAGAGCAGAATGATGAAGTGCTATAATGTTGCACAGTTATTTCATATAAATGAAACTTAGGTTGGTTATTTGTGGCATGTTGTTTTATTCAGTATACTCTAAAGCAGGGGCACAAGCCCCTCTCACCCTGGAGGGTTACATCAGGAAGGGCATCATTAGGGCATAAAACCTCTGCCAAATTACCGATGCTGATTAATCTGCTATGGTAACCCCTTGGGGGAAAATACAACGGAGCTGCTGATGGTACTCTAAAGCAGAACTAGTTAAATGTTAACTGTTGTACAGTGATTAATGGCACATTTACTGATTGAATTTAATTTCTTGGTAAATAAGGGTATAAAGAAAAACCTTATATATTAAAAAAAAGGTTTGTGTATGCATGGGGATGGGGTTATTCTGTGTGTGTATACTCAGTAAGTGAACTGAAACTATATTGTAAAAAGATTGCCTGTTTGTGTCAGTTTGTAGTGAACTTTTATTAAGTTATCAGGAACAAATTCTTTTATAAATGACATTCTGGAGTGTTCTTACATACCTTTTGTAAGACAAAATATTTAATTCTCTATACAATTATGATAAATTCGTATTAGATATTTTCCATATCAGGCACTGGCTGACTCAAAAGTCTCAGATCCTGTACTGTCCGAATTTGCTTTTTCTCGCATAGCATTTAAAAGGAGACGAGAACCTGTTTTCACTACAGTAAACACATTGTTAAATTATTTTAACATGAGTTGCTCCAGTATCCTGGATATTGTTGCTCCATTGATGTCACACTGCCCAAAATAAAACCCCAACCATGTCGGAATGAGACTACCCAGACACTCAGACAGCAGTGCAGGAGAGCAGAGCGGAAATCAGTGATGGACAAACTTCATGTGTTTTATTAAATTTTAAGAAATTGTCTGAACAGATACCAGAATTCTGTTAAGTCTTCTTTTTTCAGATTTAATTGCAAAGCACTTCTCTAGGGCAAAAGAACATTCTTTTTAAAACTATTAATTCTATCATCAAGCCCCCTACTCCCATATGGTCAAGTTTGTCAAATGCACTGTATGCCACTTATCTAAACTATTTTGTGGATAAGGTTCCTATACTTAACTTTCCCCTATTTTCTCTACAGTATTTAATCATTTTGAGCCCAGGTCACTTCCAGATTGCCTGAATTTGAGAGGTTGAAACCCACAAACTGATGAAACACCAATGTTAGTCCACCCGGACTCTTCAAAGAGATCTTTAATGTTATTGGACCATGAATTATATCAATTATGCATTCGTGTTTAGTCGCAGGTGTAGTCCCAACATATTTTAAACATACAAGTGTGACACAATTTCCTCTTATAAAGAAAACTAGATGGTCCATCAAACTGTAGACCAATTTCCACCCAACCTTTTTTGTCTAAAATTTTGGAGAAAGTTGTCTTCCAACAGCTGGAGTCTTTTTTTAAGCTTGAATGGCATTTGTGATGTTTACGCTGGTTTTAAATCATCACAAAACAATTTTAGTTTGCAAATTTAAGTGTTTTTAACAATCTGTTGACTCATGCCAATATGGCTCACTCAACTATGTTTGTTTTGCTTGATCTTCTGCATTTTATACAGTGAATTAAAGTGATGTTGATTACCTGTCTTGAGCAATAAATTGGCATTTGTTGCTTAATACCAAATTGGTGCAAGTAATATCTACCTAACAGGTCCTCTTTCATCGGTATGCATAACCACAGTGGCTCCCTTTTATTCTACCCAAGGGGTTGCCACAGTAGATTAATCCACATCGATCATTTGCCAGAGATCACCCTTCCTGACGCAAGCCTCAATAGTGAGAGGGACTTGTGTCCCCACCTGAAATTGAACCAGAGACCTTTTGCTTATAAGGCAAATGTGTAAACCACTACGCTACAGGGACTCTTCAACAGTACTGGTGGCTGTTGTTCTAAAGCACTTGCGTTTATCTGTGGGAAACTGCAGGGGTCCACTTTGGGCCCTCTTTTGTTTTCAATATACATGCTGTATTTTGGGTCCACATTTAAAAAGCATAATATTGCCTAGCAGTCATATGCAGATGACAAATGCACATTCCTACCTCTTAAATCAGACTGATTCTTAAGTCAACTCTTTAACTGACATAACATTTAAAACTTGGTTTTCACAGAATGTCCTCACCCTCAAATCCTTGTTTTTAATCCTGCTCACTGTCAGGTGACTCACCAAACAGTCAGACATGTTGCAGTTTTGTACCCAGTTGCTTAGGTCAGCTGACTGGCACACTGGCAAATAGTAGTTCCAAGCACGAGGCTGTCTCTTACAGACAATTAGTCTTTTGCAGTTTCAGCACTGAAACTCTGAAGTAGCCTCCCCCTCAAGGTCAGGTTACCTTTTTTTCACCAGTTTTCTAATCTCAACAAAAAACTTAACTCTTGTCTTTAGCTTTTTGAGTTTTTTTCTAATTGTCAAGGACGGAGGTATATGTTTTTTTTGTTTGTGTGTAAAGTAACTCAAAAACTTAAGAACGTATTTGGCTGATTTTTTTTTTTATGGATTTGGCTTCATACAAAGAAGAAATGATTAAATTTGGGAAGAATTGGGTGATGGGACTATGACTTTATAATTTAAATGCGAC
Source organism: Etroplus canarensis (assembly GCA_015106775.1). Taxonomy (NCBI): domain Eukaryota; kingdom Metazoa; phylum Chordata; class Actinopteri; order Cichliformes; family Cichlidae; genus Etroplus; species Etroplus canarensis. Next base: position 9,298 of record VUQH01023246.1, read on the forward strand.
TGTCTCTGGTCCTGAAGTGACGCGCATGCGCAAAAGAAAGCATGATATCACAGCGTCAGCGTGTGCTTGGTGGAGGTCTGCACTCTGAGTGCTTTTCTAGTTTACAACTGTGTCTTTATGCGGTTGTTACTTTAAATTTTTTAATATGATTTGGCTTTAATTATTCTTTTAATTGTGTTCCTCTACTGTTTCAGTCTGTGGATTGTTTATTGATTGTTGTCCAGCACTTTGGCCAGTGTTTGTTGTGCTTAAATGTGGTCTGGAAATCAAGTTGAATTGACTTGTTTGGTTTTGTTCATGGGTGTTTATCAGCTCATTTGAGTTATACAAACTTTGTAATCGGTGTCTGGCAGAGAAAAGACCAATTAATATTGGACATTAGCATTCACACATACAGTTTTGTTTTTTGACTTTTTTTTTTAAATGGTACTACAGAGCTCCCTCCATGTAATAGAATATTGGCATTCTTCTGTGTCCTTAAATGTTTTTGATCAAGAGTTGGGATACAAATTTTAAAAGGGTATTTTTTTCTATTATACTTCGTAGTTCTCTGCAGTTAGAGAGAGATTGGGTACAACAGTACATTGGAAGAAAACTGAATGCCATATATTAGGGGACAAGGCATTACACATTTAGGCATTGTTTTTGAAAATAGAGTTTGCAGGTCCAATTTGTAGCCTTAATGCTGCCAGACTAGCAAGTTTCCCAGTCTGTTTCCAATAAGTCTTCTAAAATTAATCAGGGCTGAAAATGTTCGAGCTCCACTTTTTAACCTGATGCTTACTAAGAATCCTTCTGTGACATATTTTGCTGTCACAGAGGAAATAAATTCATGATGAGCAAGGAGAAAATAAGCTGTCACAAATGATGAACTCAAATTAATAGTCAGAAAATGTTAACTCTTCCCTACACAAGCAGCCCCTCAGGTTTGTAGGATCCTAGGGTAAACATAAAGTGTGCTTATAAAAGACTGAAAGTTATAATGAAACTTTGGTCACAGAAATCATGTTATAAATGTTTTCTTTCCTGTTTTACCAATGAAATGCTTTGACTGCTCTGCTTCACAAGTTAATGTGAGGAAATGTCTGACATAATTTTCAAAGTCACTGTGCTCGAGTGTAAAAATGAAAAATGGCTGATGCTCATTTTCAGATGTGCCCACTTAGTTGCTTGCAATTTTTTTGTGTAAAGCTATTTTTCAAAGAACTGGCACTCATATTTACCACACATCCTTTGTTAAAGTTGGCAGCAATTTAAGTTTGGTCCTGCCATGACTATCAGTAGTCAAAGTTTGGATCCAAAGACAGTGCTGTCACTGCTAGCCTTTGATGAGAAAAAAAGCAGTAAGTCAAAAGTGGCAGTGCTTTCGTCATTCTTTGTTAAATGTTCTGCTTCAAACATGAGTTATTTTACAGGGTGCTAATCATGTAATACATCAAAAGTACTGTTTTCATATGCTGTCAGAATCAGCCCTACATGATTACACTGCACTGTTACCACATAGAAACATGACCTTATAGTGTTGCATGTCATCTTGCCACGCTATGTCGTGAGGGAGTTATAAACCTCTCAGATCCCTAATGATGGCATTAAGGATGTGGGAGGTCTATCAGTATTCCGAAATTGATTTAACTAACATATTTGGATGCTTGAGCAGTAAATTTAATATTTCTCCCATAAATTAACAGTAAGAAGGGCATGGAAGGAAAAATTTGGGGGGCTGGGCTGCTGATAGTGATTTTGTGTCTTGGAGTCTTTTAATGCTCTATTCTTTGGAAATTCTAGGAAGCACTTTTTGAATATTACTCATAAAGATGCTATAGAACTAATAATAGCAATAATAATAATAATTATTATTATTATCATTATTGTTATTATTATAATGTCCCCTTCGTGTAGTGGTTTACACATTCACCTTGCAAGAAGAAGGTCCATGGTTCAATTCCAGGTGTGGACACAAGCCCCTCTCATCTGGCATAAAATTTCTGCACAATTACCAATGCAGATTAATCCACTGTGGCAACCCCTTGGGGAAAATATAAGGGAGCAGTCAAAGGTTTTTAATTATTATTATTATTATTATTATTATTATTATTATTATTATTATTATTATTATTATTATTATAAGAAGAAAAGAAGAAAAATAAGTCAGGCTTTAGAGCTTATGACAGCATGGAGACAGCAGCCTT
>VUQH01023247.1:0-11224 GCA_015106775.1 Etroplus canarensis
CACACACACACACACACACACACACACACACACACACACACATTTTTTAAACATTTATCCTTCAACTATAAAGCTGTTCAATCTATATTCACCTCCATGCTCTTGCTTTTGGGCCCCACTCGGGTACCCTACAGCGGTATGGCACCAGGCTTGCCTCCCTGTTAAGGAGAACAGCGGAGCTAGAATAAACCAGCTTGGCCCCTCATCGCCTCACTCCACAGCGAGGTGTTGTTTGCCCCCAAGGCCTCCACTCTCTCCCTCCTTTGCCCTCATCAAATCGAGCTGCCAGTATAAAACCACTGTGACAGAGAGAGCCATAAATTGTGCTCTCTCCTTCCCTCTCTCTCTCTTTTTCGTTCCCCTTTCTCTCTTTCCATACATCACCTACCTCCAGGGTTTTCTCTCTCTTTTTTTAGCCACCTACTTCATTCTCTTCTTCTCCTTGCAGTGTGCTTGCATTAAGTTTTCACTGCCCACTTACAAAGTGAAAACAGGGGAAAGCTTTGGAAGAACATAAAAGAAGAAAAGAATGAAGGAAATCAGTGACAAAGGAAAGAAACTTTGCAATGGATAATAGAAGAGAAGGAGTTGTAAAGAAAAAATTTTAAGTTATTTCTTTGTTGTAACATACAGATTTGGCAGTGATGTTGTATTATGCACATGTCAGTGCTTGGAGCCAGTCTGAATTCATGGCTCTGTATTGCGTGTGGTATTCTTGTACTACTTGGTTGTACTAACTCAAGGACAAACTGAAAAGAAAGCACATTATTTTTCCTTTTTCACAAAGTAATAGCTTTACTCCCTTTCTTACAGATAAACATGCACAAATTTGAAGTCTGAAGGATTTGAACATAGGTAATCCATCTTAGGCTGTCCCCTGCAGCCCTCCTATAGAGCCTAAGGCAATGCTTCATAAAAACCACCCTCCCCAGAATTCCCTCTAGGCCTCGCCCAAAGTGATTCCAAACCATAAAGATCCTCAGCGGGGCGCAGAGAGTGCGCAGAGGCCTGTGGAGACTAAAGATGCCATCTCTCAAGATTTCAATACAACTTTGGAGAAATATGGAAATAGATTTTGGGGAGTGTCTGTTTCTTGAGCTCATATTATGAAAAAATTGGAGTCTTGTTTAATAAAATTCCTATCGCCCTGCAGGTCATGTGATATACTGTGAAGTATTATCAGTAAAAAATTAAATAATTGGTGTCAATATGTTCTGAGTATGGAATATCTAAGACTGAATCTGAAATATCAAAGTCTTGCCTTGTTGTAGTTTATAAATCTAACATGTGTTGGAAGAATACGTGCATGGAGTAAAACTAACACTGTAGAGTACCAGATGGAGTTCGCAAACTAAAACTGTAAATAATATAACTGAGGTGTCAAATTTGTTTTAGCTCCAAGACCACATGCAGCCCAATTTGAACTTAACTGACTCTACTGCATTAATAAAAGAAGAAGAATCTTTTAAAAAGTCTTCAGATTTTTCACTTTTTTCTAGCGTGAAGAAGTGCAATGGCATTCTGTAAATGTTCACAATTAACGAACCATTAATTTACAAAAAATATGATAAACAGCCTCAGATGTCTTAAGAAAAAATAAAAGCAGTTTCTACAATGTGTCTCAGTTTTTTCCACAGTCAATCTCATTGCAAAGAAATGTTACTGTTATAAATCAAATAAATGTGTTGGCATGGCTCCTTGGCTTAACCATCTACTGTACAGGGTGGTATGGGAGGCCATAGGTTATGTCTTTGTCAGTGAGAAGGCTGTTAGACTTGATGATTAAGACCCCTGGCTCTGATTGATTTCAAAGGACAAGCACATTCATGACATATTCTTAATCATTTACAACAGAATGCTTCCTCATTTAAAATACAGCAAGTAGTCTCAAAATTATGCTCTCTCCTGCGATTTTCAAATGTTTTTTAAAACCATCCTGGGGAATTTTTTAGAGATTGTGGTAACAAACCCAAATGCTTGGTTGGCAAAATTATGAGCTATTGATTTAACAATTTCAGGCTTTGATTGATGCTTCAGAGAAGCCCTCCAGTATTAAAACTGCTGAAATTGGCTTGTCATAGATACTAGTTCAACACTGACATGCAGACAACTGGTGTAAATTAAGGTTTTACACTTCAAACAATATTTTTCATCAAATTTTGGCTTGTTATATACACTACCACTTAAAAGATCACTTGCAAATTTCTTTTTTATCCAAAGAAAAACACATTTTCATGCAATTCACAAAGTTTTTTTAATCCATTTCACAAACAAAATGAATCAATGATTTTTGAAGAATGATCAAAATGTTTGCATTGAGTAATTGTAACTATTTGGCCTATCTGCACAAAACAAAAGCAAACTGATCATAGGATCATATACTCTCAGGGTGACATGATGTCATGCCTGCCGTCACTGTTGTCTGCTGTCTCCGTGCCTGAAATCAGTAAATATTTTTCAGGAATATTATGGAATCAACTTTGCTGCTGCATATGTTGGTGCTTAATCATCCAGTTCACATATAAAAAAAAAGAGAGAATTTACTGTGGCATCTAGCGTCACATCCTGTGAAATGGGGTTGGGTCAGGTCAGCATTCATGACAAAATTGGGGCTTTTTGGGGCTATACGTTTAGTAGTTGCTTGGCAACGTGAGGAGCTAGTTTTTAACTATTTTCTCAATTAATGGTTTGAGCTGTAACTGGACTGGAATCTGTCTAGTTTTGTCAGACGTGTTCGGTTTTCAGTAAAATACAACTGGAAAAAAGATTCAAGTCACGCTATAGGAGAAGACAGGCTGCATTTTCTTACATGCATGGATTAAACCATTTGTCACACATTCCTCTTTAAAATGATAACCTTTACTATTCAAGATATACCATTAGTTTTAAATGTATTAAAACTAATGCTACATTTTCCTCTAATGTTAATGATATATTATCAATATCAGCCAGTTGATCATTAAACTAGGGCTAGGGTATACTTGTAGTTGAGTTATACAGAATTATACTGTTTTCCTGACATCATGACATCTGCTGTTTCATAATTCACTGTACATGATTTCCCATCAATTTGTCATCAGCTATCGCTTGTTCCAGATTGAAATGCAATAATTAGCAAAACAAGTCTGACACCCATCCCCCCATCTTCTTTGTCTTCTCTCCAGTGCGACTGCGATCAGACCGTCTGTCTCTCATAGAAGAGTGCATCGCCCACTGCCCTGCAGCCTACAAGCAGTCCACCACTCTGCTCAATCTGGCTTCACTCCTCAGAGTGTCAGGTACTTGCAGACACACATGTATAGCCACATGTGACCATATAATCGAACATCATTACACTTCCATTCTTCTTAAGTTAAAATGTGTTTATGGGCTATTTTAAACCATGAGAATAATACGTCTTTGTGAGAGGTTATGCAGTTTGCAAAGCAAAAGTCCATACACACTTGAATAAATTTACTGAAAGAGCAAGCTTTGTGTTGTCTCAAAGCTGCCTTTTTTCTCCTGAAGTATTATGTAGTTTTGACAGTCAGAGACAGATTCAGTACAAGGCCATGAGGTCTGTATGCTAGCAAACTTTGTAAAGAGGATTGATGCGGCTATAGAAAGGCCGTCTAATTATACCTTTAAGTTTACTTGATTTCATCAAAGAAGCATTGATTTCATTTTGTTGTCATTTTGTCCCCATCATAGACCCTCCATGCAATCACTGTTCGTACTGGTCAGCGAAATTTGAGACAAGTTATTTATGGGACCAGCACTAGAGCTGATGTACCGAGAGCCTGCTCTCTTCGTCCTTTTTTACTGAAATCGGCTGCCCTTCAGGGGACTCACAAGAGAATTCTCAATGAAAAGTACCTAACAGCCAAAGCCCCAGTCACACAGGCCTAGAGATTGGTTGGTGATTCTCTGGCAACCCAAACTCCTTGTGATCTCCAGCAGCCACTAAATGACTGAAATTCTAATTTTCATTTGCTATATAGTCGGCAACTGCTTGTGCAACCATTTGTTGAAGGATCCCAGATCCATTGCTGACCACTCGCAGTGGCTCGCAGACTGTTTGCCAACAACTTAGCATCTATAGTAAGTTGTTGGCAACTTAAAAAAACAACATAAGAGTTTAGAAGTGAAGTCAATACAGAAACTTACATGCATAAGTCAGTATAAGAAGCAGCCTGAAAGAAATTACAAAATTAGAAACTGCTGCTGCTTGTTTGATATATGAAATCAAAATGGCAAATGCCTTGTGATGCTGTGCGGTCCCTAACAGAAAGGTATTTTGCTACAATCAAAACCCTGTTCAAACCTTAGCAATAGCAGCTCACAGGCAGCACCAGCTTATGACAGCAGTCACCTCCAGGCTCTTAATATTATAATGTAAAGCCCTACAGTATTAGAGAAAAACCTGCAATCATCAGACAACTCCTATGAACATGCACTTGGTGATGGTGTGAAGGAAGAACTCCCTTTTAACAGAAGGAAACCTCTGGCACAAACAGGCTCAGGGAGAGGAAGTCATCTATGGTGAAAAAGGGAAAGCACAGAGAGGCAAGAACAAGACACTAATTTTGGAGGAGAGAGAGGACAATTGTTAATGCTTTCTAATACTAAAACATTTTCTCTTATAAAAGCATAATAAATATTGATAGGAAATAATAACCCATGAATGTTAAATTTTTTAGCTACATCCTACACCATCATACAAAGTCCCCTGTAAAACAACAGGCCCTGTGAGTGGGAGTGTTCTTACTTAGAAATTCGATGGCGCTACTCTTTTCTTCTAAAAAAATGTCAAGTTGGTGTGTCTGTCTTACCTACTATTTAGGCACCCTTTAGTCCACCTCTTTGAAGCTTTGTTTATTGCCTCATGTTGTTTGAAAATTTTGCAAAGTATAAAAGCATTGATAATCTTTTAAAGCTGACATATACTTGTAGGGGTATTCATCGTAATATGACGTTCTGTTACTTCCAAGTTTGTTTGGCTTCATGTTTTGTAATTTGTAATATCTGAAAGACCTTGACTTATTAGCAGCATAATGGTAACTGTAGGACGACAGCTGTCCAGGAGGAATGCACAAAGAGGATACTGCAATTTAACAACAAAAAAAGACCAACTTTAGCCCAGTTATTTTGCATAAAATGGCAGATATTGACTGCATGTAAATGTGCAATAGTTGTAAGTACATGTGAAATGGAGTTTATTCTCAGTGCACTTTGAATACTTTCTCATAAAACTCTTAAAGCAATATGCTACACAGTCAAATACCAAATGTACTGTACTGTAGTTTTGGTAAACAGGTTTGATTTCCTTAAAATTATCTTTCCCCTGTACTGTCGAATATGTCTTTCTTTTATCTGTCTCACTCTCTCCTCATCCTCTCATCTTTAATTTCCTTAGGAATTATCATATTTACATACTCTTGACTGAAAACACATTTAGTTCTGAGTCTGTTTGCGGTAATACCAAAAGCAATTTAATTCTTTATGTTTTTACAGTATGTTATTTTTCATATTGCTCACTCTGCTTTGGAGGCTGCAGAGCTGCATTACAGTGATAATGGCAGCACAGCAATGGAATCAGTGTATTGCATTAAGATGTGAAATGCTTGCTTTGATGAATCTTTAATTTGGAACTACTAGAAAAAAATTACAAAGAAAAAAATGCGCTCACTAGCCACTTTATTAGGTACACATGCTCAGCTGCTTTTTAATACAAGTATCTAATGAGCCAATCACATGGAACTGATTCATTGCATTTAGGCATGTAGACATGCTCAAGATGACCTGCTGAAGTTCAAGCCAAGCATCAGAATTGGGAAGAAGGGTGATTTAAGCTACTTTGACTTTGGCCAGACTGCTTCAAGCTGATAGTAAGGCAACAATAACTCAAAGAACCACACAGTTTGCACAGGCTTGCCAATATTGGACAATAGAAGATTGTCAAAATGTTACATGGTCTAATTAGTCTCGATTTCTGTTGCAACATTCAGATGGTAGGGTCAGAATTTAGCATCGACAGCGTGAAAGCATAGTGTGGGGAATATTCTCTTGCCACACTTTGAGCCCCTTAGTACAAGCTGAGCATGGTTTGAATGCCACAGCCTGCCTGATCATGTGTCCATCCCTTTATGACCACAATGTACCCATCTTCTGATGGCTGCTACCGGCAGGATAACGTGCCATGTCACAGAGCTCAGATCATCACAAACTGGTTTTGTGACAATGAGTTCACTGTACTCAAATGACCTGCATAATCACCAGATCTCAATGGAACAGAGCAAGCATCGTTTAGGGTGTGGTGGAAAAGGTGATTCCTATCATGCATTGCAGCCAACAAATCTGCAGCAACTCTGTGATGCACTCATGTCAATATTAATCAAAATAGCTTAGGTTTCCAGCACCTTGTTGAATCTGTGCCCACAGCAAGGTCAGGTGTATCTGATGAAATGGTTGATGAGTGTATATCTATGCATTTTGTTAATACTTTGTATATGTTGACCATTTCAACCCGAACACCGACTTTTCCAGTGCTGAAAAAGTAAAATGCAACTAAAGCGAAAACCAAGATGCCATCCTTTTTCTTGTTTGCCAAAGCTGCATGAACATTGCTGTCTCCTTCTCTCTATATCTTTGTGTTGTCTATGTGTTTATGATTCTCCTTTTCAAGAATATAAGCTTGGCTCTTTTCTGTGTGTCAGTCTGACTCTTGTGCTCTTCCCTATTTTGTCTTCTGTCTCTTGGATTCATAGTTCTGTCTTTTCACCTCTGAGGCCTGTCACCAGCTAAAGGAGACCTGCTAACTGGCCTTGTGGCATTTCTGTGTCTGTGCTGCTCACATTCTGTCAGCAGGAAATTCTCACTGTGTGGCTTCAAAAAAAAAAGAGGCAAAGGGAGATGAGAAGAGGAATAAACAAATTTTTAAATAAATAAATACAGGAGGGAGGCTTTTGAAGGGTGCATAGCTCCGGGGCTCTGTGGTGAATATTTAATGCAGGTATCACCAGCACGCCGGTTAAAAACCCTTAGGGTTTGGTTTCTGCCCCTGCAAAAAATGCTCCATGAATCATTTCATTTCATGGGGTAGAAGCTAGAAAAATGTTTTGGTCTGAAAGAATCAATAATTATCATATTCCAAATGTACAAATTTTTGCTGACTTGGAAACTCATTGTTGTAATCAACTAAAGAGTCTTAGAATACAGTCAAGTAATAAGCTTAAACTGCCCGTGCTCCCATTTGTTTTCTTTTCTTCTGGCATTTCACACTTTTTCATTAGTCTTTAGTTGGCCCATCAAGGGCAGGTAAAGGTTTCAGTTGGATTTCCAAGATGTCTGATTTAGATCAGCTTGAAATAAATGCCAAGGACTGTTTTGATAAAAAACACATTTGGTGGAAAAGAACACAGGTGAACAAAGATGTGCCGCCACACACGAAAACATACTCTATATTGAGGTCTTGACAGCTTTTGAAGACGCCATTTCACCAGTCACCCTAAAAATATTTGACAAACACCTCTTTCCCCTTCAGAGTAAACACAGCATTTCTATCTGTCATTCACCACACACACACACACACACACACACACACACACACACACACACACACACACGGACACAGACGATTCAGTGCCATCACATTTCTTCATCTCAATGCCAGTACTTTGATCTTCAGTGCACAGGTTTGTTCAGAAGTTGTTTCTGACCATACCTGTTTTGATTGTCCTGTCCTCTGCCTTTTGTTTATCAAGCTTACACATAGATCAAAGGTTGTCCTGAGCCGTCACATGAATTTTAACACTGCAGCCAATCCCACCAACACGAAAATGTCAAACATTAATTTATTTCTTCTTAGCAACGCTATAGGGTGATATTTAGTTATAATTTCATACCCCCTCTTTGAGTTGAACAGGAGTTGAACAGACATGACAATAACCTTCTTTATGGTAGACAGCAATTAATATGTAGTCTCAAGCCCTGACTGCGGTCCAACTGATATTTGAGGATATAGTTTTTCTAACCTTGAGTCTGTGTGTGAGTCTGATAGGACAGAGATTTAATAACAGATTTATTAATATGCAGCATTGTGAGATTTGCTGTTTATCTTTGGCATGTTGATATTTGTCAAGATTATAAACAATACATTTTCAAAAGACTTATCCTTTAAATGAATTTCTGTATGTTTGCATGTCTAGGAGATGATGAGTCAATGCGAAAAGGCAAAGTGTTGACCCTGCTTGCAGAGCAAGCTCTTCAATGTTTGGACTTCAAGGCATCCTACATCCACTGTCAAGACCTCATGGCTGCAGGTATGGAGTCAACAGAGAACTGTAAAACTATGCACAGACTATTAAAGGCTTCAGAGGATTTTAGTAAACATTGAATTTTTGGGGAATTTTTTTTACCTTGTCATCTTCTATAATTGCCATCACTCTCAGACAGGGTTGTTAATTAGTTTCCCAGTTGATTTAAATGAAAGAGAAATCTATTTAAAGAAGCTTTTCCATATTATTAAGGCTTCCACAGTTTCCATGCAGTCTTACAAGGCACATTTCTGATTTAAAGTGTTCCCAAACTTAAAATTTGAATTTGAGCTGAAGGCTCACCATTTTGTCTGCGTGAAAATGATCCAGAGGTGCTGGAGGCAATGACTTTGAAGGTGAGATATAAATAAACACATTTAATACAATTTTGAACAAAACTGCCAAAAATGATTCACCTAAATTGCCAAAAAGCTAAATTTGCAAGGAGCACAATTTATAGAATATCAGTACAAGACACCAGATTTCATGTCTTTGTGATACTTAAAAACTTATTGAGTTGGTAATCTCACCTTAATCAAAGGCTGTCAACACTTGTAGTAACCACAGTGGTATTTATTTGCAAGTTTCATAATTTTCAACTATATAACTGGTGCTTTTTCTTTGGTGTTTCTTTAATATTTTGCCTTTCTATGAATTGGTAGCTCCTGTGGTTGGTGATTTTTGTGGCTTTTCATGCACAAAAAGAATGAGGACAGCAGTATGATAAACAATGTGATAGGCTGTCAGTACCTTCGACTGCTCCCTTGTATTCTTTCCAAGGGGTTGTCACAGCAGATTAATCTGCACTGGTAATTCAGCAGAGGTTTTTACACCAGATGCCCTTCCTAACGCAACCATCCATGATGAGAAGGACTTGTGCCCCCACCTGGAATTGAACCAGGGACCTTTTGCTTGTAAGGCAAATGTGTAAACCCCTACACTATGGGGACACTAATGTGAAAGGCTGCCAGTATCATGAGAATATATTTTTTTGATCCTGAAATATGTTCTACTACAGAAGAATCAAGTGGAAAAGTACAAAAAGCAACTTCAAAAAATTGAAAGCATAAAATTTCATTAAGTCTTCCTGCAGTCCAGAGTAACAGGAGATGGCCTAAATGAGAAAAAGGTGTCTAGGAGAGAAAAAGAGGTGGTGTAATCAAATAAGCAACAGGCTTTTCTTTCTGTGAACGCAGAGGGAATAATTGAATCTGTTTGTAAGAATGAAGTCTTGTCAGTGTGTTGGTTTCTGACTATGATGAAGCAGGAACAAATGCAGCACACTCATTACAGTGTTTCAGGCTGATATTTTCTTCATGGGGAAAAGTGCGTTAGACTTAAGAATGTATCAGTATCCGAAAGTCTTTAAAGATTATGCTTTCTTGTATCGTCATATTTCAAGATTACATTCTTTGTATTCTGTATAGTCACAGATTTTTTTATGTGTGTGTGTTATACTTTGTATCACTATGTGTTGATAGGCCTTGATCTTTTAACTGATTGATAAAGATCTTTTTCTGTACGTCATCATACTTTCTTTTTTGTTTCCCTCCATCTGTTCTTCCTCCAGGTTACAGTCCAGCATGGGAGGTATGCAGTCTGCTCGGTCAGTGTGAGGGTTATGGAGACCTGGAGGCCCGGCAAGAGCTGTTAGCCTTCTCTCTCACACACTGTCCCCCTGACAACATCCACGGCCTCCTGGCTGCCTCCAGTGACCTGCAAACTCAGGTTAAACCAGTGAAGCTTATTATAATTCTGTTTTGTTAATTTTTAATGTTCAGCTGTTGTAAACATGTTTTCACCTTATATGTGCATCCAAAATAAAAATGTGTAGATAGTGAACGGAGTAAATTTAGGAAGCGAATACTTGGCAACCAGAAAGTTAAAGAGTTGAACGCAACTGTTAGTGATGCTAATTGGATTGGTGCTGAGTTGATTACAGCCACTTTAGTGTTTTTGCTTTCAAAATGTTGTTACAAAGCATGCAGTGATTGAGAGAAATATATTCTGATTAGCCAGAAAAAAGATTTGATAAAAAGCTATTGAAGAACGTTTCAAATGACCAGAAACAGACAATGAATAACATGTTAGAAACTCAATAAAATGCTAATATCTACTTTTTATCAAAGAGTAACACTATGATTTTGAACTATCCTGTATTATCTATAGTAGAAATCTAATTGCCAACCGTTGGAGTCAAGATCCCTAAGCTAATTTGCTAAAGAAGGGGGAAATCAAAGTATATGCATGTATCTGTATTTTTTTAATTGGTTGTTTGAAAGCTTTGCCTTTTGAGGCTTCTAAAAAGTGTTTCAATGAGGCAGTCTGAAAAGAGGTAAAATATTGTGAAGTTTTTAGGATGTTTCTGAAGTTATTTGCTCACCTGCTAGTCTTCAAATTTATAGCACATATAAAAGCGGTCACCTCAGTCAACACTGCAGCCACACCTCTAATTTAACCCATAAGAACCCAGACCCAATTTATGGGGGATATACAACAGGCCAAGAAGCGCACACAGAACACATTTATGTGTTTGATACATGTGTCACCATAGGTTCATATGGGCTAATTATTCAGGTGGATCTTCTTCTCCTTCTTCTTCTTCTTTCGGCTGCTCCCATTAGGGGTCGCCACAGCGGATCATCTGCCTCCATCTCATCCTATCCCTTGCATCCTCTTCCCTCCCACCAACCCTCTGCATGTCCTCCTTCACTACATCCATCAATCTTCTCTGTGGTCTTCCTCTTCTCCTCCTGCCTGGCAGCTCCATCTTCAACATCCTTTGTCCAATATATCCACTATCCCTCCTCTGAACATGTCCAAAAATCTCAGCCTTGCCTCTCTGACTTTGTCTCCAAACTTCTCAACATGAGCTGTCCCTCTGATGGACTCATTTCTAATCCTGTCCATCCTGGTCACTCCCAGGGAAA
>VUQH01023248.1:5338-24281 GCA_015106775.1 Etroplus canarensis
TTACACAACAGTCTTAAAAAGTGAAATGAGTTCATTTCATAGAAAAATTTCTCAGATGCAAGAATATTTTCAAGGCTAATGATGGCAGAGCAAAACTAAAAATATGGCAGGTTTTAAAGTCAGGAATTTAATGCAGCTTTGCTGCAACATATAGTACTGAAAAAATCAGAAAGTGAGTCATGCAGTTATGCAGATATCGTGAACAGTTACCCTCTCTAGAGCAACTTACACATGTCTAGGGTTAAGTTTAGGGTAAGATTTTTCTTTAAGCCACATGCTAAATACAACCACAATCCTAAAAATACTGGGATGCTGTTTAAAATCACTATAAAAGCACAATGTAGTGATTTTCAAATCTCATAAACCATTAATTTAGTCTCAATAGAACATAGAGCATGTAGCAAATTTTGAAAATGAGATATTTAGGATTTCATGAAAAATACTTGCTCATTTTGAGTTTGATGGCAGCAACACATCTCAAAAAAGTTGGAACAAGGGCAACAAAATGTAGGAAACGTAAGTGATACTAAAAAGAAATAGCTGGAGGAACATGTTGCAATTAACTGTTGAAGTTAACTGGCAACGGGTCAGGAATGTGACTGGGTATAATAAAAGGCATCTTGGAGAGGGAGAGTCTAAGAACTTCAGCAATCTGCCAGAAACTGTAGAGAACATTGTGGAGCAATTTCAGAATAAGGCAAATTATTCTGAAATTGCTCCACAATTGCAAAGATTTTGAATATTCCATCATCTACAGTAGATCAGATCATCAAAAGATTCTGAAAACCTGGAGACATCTTAGCACAAAAGAGACACAGCCAAAAACCAATACTGGATGCCGGTGATGTTCAGGCCCTCAGGCAGCACTGCATTTCAAACAGACATGATTCTGTCATGGAAATCACTGCAGGGGCTCAGGAACACTTGCACATGTGAACACAGCAGGCTGTTCCATCCACAAATGCAGGTTAAAGCTCTATCATGCAAAGAAGAAGCTACATGTGAACATGATCCTGAATGGCCGCCTTCTTCTCTGGACCACAGCTCATTTTAAATGGACTGAGGCAAAGTGGAAAACAGTTCTGTGGTCAGATGAGTGGAAACATGAAACTCTTTTTGGAACTATTGGGCACCATATCCTCTGGTTTAAAGAGGCGAGGGACTATCTGGCTTGTTATCAGCTCTTAGTACAAAACCCTGCATCGCTGATGGTATGGGGGTGCATTAATGCCTACGGTACTGGCAACTTGCACATCTGGAAAGGCACCATCAGTGCTGGAGGATATATACAGGTTTTAGTGCAACATATGCGCCCCTCCATCTCCTCATCTTGGAACCACCAAATTTAAAGATTATTCACAGACACAGTCTGCAGATGTGGTTCACCACGGCTTTTTTCTCCAGGAAATTACCCATATATTCAGTTTGGAAATCTGGTTCTAATGCCTGTTGAAATGTGGGCTGGTTCTCCAAAGGCAGAACTGGTTATATATAGATTATGAATCCGCATATTTGTATTGGCAAAGATTTTATGCCGGATGCCTTTCCTGACGCAACCCTTCCCATTTACCCAGGCTTGGGACTGGCACTAGGAGTACACTGGCTTGTGGGCTCCTGTGGCTGGGTTAACTGGTTATATATAGATGCAGATACTTATCAATGGGTGACTGACAGGAAAATTGAAAAGGCACTCAGATAAAAGCATAATATAAAAATGGAGCAAATTTTCCAAAATTTGCAACAAGTGAATGAAGAAAGTAAACTATCTAAAAGGAGACATTTTCTTAGCTCTGGCTCTGTGTCAGATGGACATGTGGCCAAATGCTGCCACATAAAAATATACATTGGTGTATTTGTAAGTCAAAAACAACAAGAATGTAAATACCAATAAAGATATGAGTTTTCTGAATAAACCTCCCTGCATCACTACTTGATAAACCAGTGAGCTAAAGTGCTTGTAATCACTGTGTCAGAATAGCTTCAAGGTTTTTAGATTAGCATTACAAACAGTACTTGAGCAGTGAGAGTTGTATTGGCTGTCAACTCCAGAAGTGAAACTCTTACTAGGAGGTTAAGTACCCCAATTGCTCTGATTCAGTCAATATCGTCTTCATGGGAAATTTTATTTGTTCTGAACAGTCTTCAAATTATTTGGAATAAACCCAAATGGCTGGCTAAATGAACCGATGAAAATGTATTCTGTTCTCTCTTGGGTACTTTTTATACTATAAACACATTTATGTCTTTAGGCTTCAAAGTCCTTTAAGGGGCGGCCACTTTGGTGGCACCATGTGACACATCTAAACTAATGCAGCCTCTGTTTTCTACCTAAGGTTAGGTCCATAAGTATTTGGACAATGATACAGTTTTGGTAATGCTGCCTTCAGTTTTGTCTTCAGTAACTGAAAGCTGCTCTGCTGGGTTGAGATCACATGGCTGACCACTGAAGAATATTTCATTTCTCTGCCTTGAGAAACTCTTGGCTTGCTTTTGCAGTATGCTTTGGGTCATTATACATTTGCACTGTGAAGTGCCATCCAATCAGTTTAGTTGCATTTACCTGAATCTGGGCAGAATATACCTCTGTACGCTTCATAATCATCCTGCTACGTCTATTAGCAGTCACATCATCAGTATTGACCTTGCTCCATTGATAGCTATACATGCCAATGTCATAATATTGCTTCCACCATGTTTGACAGATGATGTGGTATGCTTCAGATCATGAGCTCTTCTTTTTCTATGCTTTTCTCTTTCCATCGTTCTTCTGGAAGTTCATGTTGGTTTCATCTGCCCAAATATTTTCCCAGGAACTGGTCAGGTTTCTTTAGATGTTTTCTGGCAATGTCTAACCAAACCTTCCTGTTCCCAAGTTTAAACTCAAGAACAGTTTACCTTGTTGTAAAATTTCTTTAGTTACATTCATGAAGGTGTTTTTTTAATTGATTACTTGGACAATGATACACCTACCGTATTTACTTGAGAGTGTTCTTGGTATTGACAGATGATGTGAAGGATTTATCTTAACTAAAGAAAGAATTCTGTGATCACCTACTTTTGTTGTTTCCCCTGGTCATCCAGGTGTTGATGAGTTGGTCACTTCATTCCTTCTTTTTAAGAGTTACCAGTTTATTGATTTGGCCATTCCTAAACTTTTTGTTATCTGTCTGATTTCTTTTGGGTTTTCAGCCTACTGATGACCTCCTTCACTTGCATCAACATCTCTTTGGCCCTCATATTGAGAGTTCCAGTGAAAAAGGATGCAAGTTCAATACTTGGAATCAGCCTCACCTGGTTATGAAATTGCTTGTCAGTCAATTGTACAATTGCATTTGAGTCTGTAATAATGGCGACTGTGCATAAAAATGGCTGTAATTTCTGAACATTTCATGCAATTCTTTTGCCAAACTTCTTGAATTAAAGAGAGTCTGCAGTTAAATCTCATTATGATGGTTTGATTTAAAATGCACAGTGCTGATGTACAGAGACAAAATTATTTTTAAAAAATATGGACCTAACTATATTTCTGTGAAATGCAATAGTTGATGCTGACATTACCCAAGTCAACACATCAGGATATGTTACTCATTTGCTTTCTTTTTAAACATTTTCCTGCTATTTGGAACAGAAATCTGTGTTCCATTAACGCTGCAGATCAGCACATCGGGCTGCAACTTGCATGACACTGAACCCCAAATTACTCCTGATGCATCCTTTGGAGTGTGAATGTGTGTATGATACTTGACTGCACCTAAAGGCAAAGAATAAAACGCTGTATGAATGTGGGTGTGAATGGG
The DNA here is from genome assembly GCA_015106775.1 of Etroplus canarensis. NCBI lineage: Eukaryota > Metazoa > Chordata > Actinopteri > Cichliformes > Cichlidae > Etroplus > Etroplus canarensis. The sequence goes on from VUQH01023248.1 coordinate 9,136, forward strand.
TATGAATGCGCTTTAAGTGCTCTGAGTAGAAAAATGCAGTACAGTAGAAAAGCGCTTTATAAGTACTAGTCCATTTACCATTTGTTCATGTCTCATTGACAAAGATCATACCTTTGGATGCTCCCTTGTACTCTCCCCAAGCGATCGTCACTACGGATTATTCTGCATTGATAATTTGGCCGAGCTTTTATGCCAGATGCAACCCTCCATGGTGAAATGGACTTGTGCCCCCACCTGGAGTCAAACTAGGGACCTTTTGCTTGTGAGGCAAATGTGTAAACTATTATACTACTTATGGGCCTCATTGACAGCAAAGAGTAAATGGTCTGGAACTTATATAATGCTTTCCCACTCTAACATACAGCATTCTATTCTGGCTTAAGCACATTCTACAGTAACTATTACATACATTCACACTCCAAGCACACTTCAGTATGTAAGCTGGAGCAACAAGCAATCGAGTCATCAACCCTGTGGTTTGAGGACAACCAGCTCTATCTCCTGAGCCACAGCTGCCCCATAAAATATGCTAAACAATTATACTAAAACACATTAAAACCTTAAAAAAATCTACTGGGTAGATTTTTGGGGGGCTACAACACAATTTTCTCCCTTTTCTCCAAGTGCATTGTTCCTGTTTTCACCTTCCACTGATGTAAGCAAAATGAAAAATATGATCTGAGTCAGGATCACTGTAGTCAAAAGAATCATTTTATTCCTACATGCAGTAATTTATAGTTGGCAGTATAGCTTTGTTAAGGTACCTATGACTTTAAGGTCCCCTGTTCACTTTTCTTGTATTTCAGCTCATTGTGTGGCTCCTTCAGGTCTCGTTTGTAGGCTGACTCTTAGACTGTTTTATGTTGTCTTCTGCATTGGCAAATGTTGCTCTTATGACAGATCAAAGTAGAGTCAGAGTAGCATAGCAACATAAAACCTTGCTCTGTGCTGCTTCTCATGTTTAAGAACTTCACTTTTAAAATGCATTTACTTTATATCTGTAGAAAGTAAAAGATTAGTGCCTTCAATGCCGTCCAAATATGGAAGTTTATCAGCTAGCTGCTCTGCTTTTAGAAGCAGAGCTTGTAGCATCCACATCACTGTTGCCATGGACATTTAGGGTTGAGGTTTACCCACCTTTGGTTTTTGGGAAACATATACAGCACTTACAGTAATGTAAGTAGTTGTCATCAAATGAAGTAACGGTGCCATTCCTGTCAGCCAAGAACAGGAAACTGAGCCTACGATTCACAAGATCTTATCAGACAATAGAAGACTGGAAAAACGTTTCCTGGTCTAATGAGTATCAGATTTCTGCTCCAATATTCAGACAGCAGGATCAGAATTCAGAGGAAACAACATGAAAACATGGAGCCATCCTGCCTTGTATTGATGGTTCAGGCTGCTGGTGATGGTGTAATGGTGTGGGGGATGCTTTCTTGACACATTTAAGGGCCCCTTAGTACCATCCACCTGAGTATAGTTGCTGCATGTCATCCCTTTAAAACCACTGTGTACCCATCTTCTGATGGCTGCTTCCAGCAGGATGACAGTCCGTGTCACAAAGCTCAGATCATCTCAAACTGGTTTCTATATGGCCTCCACAGTCATCAGACCTTAATCCAGCAGAGCACCCTTGGGATGTAGTGGAATAGGAGATTCTGTTTCTGGTTCTGGCAACTGTGTGATGCTATCATGTCAATATGGACCAAAATCACTGAGGAGTGTTTCTAACACCTTGATGATTCTATGCCATGAAGAATTAAGACTGTTCTGAAGGCAAAAGGGAGCTAAAATGGTAATGTGAAGTGGCCGTGAGTGTAAATGATAAAATAAAACTGCAGAGGAGAGAAACTAGTATAAATGACAGCAAAAAGCAAAAGGAAACATGCTGGAAATAGGTGTTGCAATCACGTTGTAGAATGTCATAGATGGATTAGGAAGCCATGAGCCTCAGGGAACAACACTTCAATAACACTGAATTAGAACTAAACACAGCAAAAGGTTCATTTAAAGTGATGTTACAACATAAGAAATTTATCTGTTGACTTTAAATTGTATATCAAATTAAATTCATTACATTCTCTTAGGTCCAGTTTTCACATTAGTGTAGATTATATATATAATCCACCTATTTATTTACCTGTAGTCTTCACTGATTACCTGTACTCACATGCGTGGCTGTACTTGTGAGGGTGTGATATGCAGCCTAAGAGAAGATGGGCAGTACAGCTAAACCACTGTGAAGGCTAAAGAATTTTTTTGTTTATATTACAGTGGGAGGATAATATTTGAAAGTATAGACGCTTCAACAGACAGTGCTTTTCTTTGCTAATAGCCCATTACCACAAGAGAATCAAACATTTTATCAGAGTTTAAGTCAGAGAAGCCGAGTGTCAACAACAGTGGCACAGTCTCAAATGTCCTTCAGAGTGTATAAACATTCACTCCAGAGCAGACATTCCTTTTTTTATATGTGATGCATTCACAGTGAAAGTTTTACCTATTCTTTTGGATTTGGTTTGTCAAAAGGTCATGAGAGGTTGAGTCTTTTAACTCTGTAATGTCCACTGGTTGGAGTTTATGACCCATACTGCAATCAGCCACCAGAGGGTGATTGAGATGGTTTGGCATCACTTTGCAGCAGCTGTTATGTTGTCCATCTTTATCTAAATTTTACACATATGATATATTTTTTGAATCACAGCTTTATAATGCACTTTTTTCTTTACTTTCACTACATTAAAAACATTATTCAACAAGAACCCACCCCTGTGCACAATAGAAACATTATAAAACTGCTTTTTTTCTGGGTGTGAAGTCTTATTACAATGCCTGGAACTATTGCTGCTGCTGTCACCACCGTTTTCAGACCATGTATAATCAGGGCTGATGTTATTCAAAATAAACCATGCTGTAACTATAAGCGAGGTGCTGCTAATTAAATGGAATTGATTATCACTGACTGAGCACTTCTATAAAAGCAGAAGTTTTGCCAGTTTGCTGGTCTCAAGCATTCATATGAGTGTTTACCACAATGCCAAAGTCTTCCCAGGAGTGAACATTCCAGCAAATCCACTAGGACGGACTGTGCTATGCTCAGAGAAACTGCACAAAACAGAGGTATGTCCCAGACTCTACAGGCCTCAGTTAGTGTGTTAAATGTTACAGTTCATGACAGGACAATTAGAAAACAACTGAACGAGTATGGCTAGTTTGGAAGGGACGTCAGGAAAAAGCTTCCTCTCTTTAAAAACATCATGGCAGTACAGATTTAAGTTTGCAAAGCTGTATCTGAATAAACTACAAGACTTCTAGAACAATGTCCTTTGGACAGATGGGACCAAAGTGGAGACGTTTGGCTATAATGCACAGTGTTTGCCAGAATCCAAACACAGCGTATCAGCAACAATGCTTCATACAAACTGTCAAGCATGGTGGTGGTGGGGTGGTGATTTGGGCTTGTTTTGCAGGAACTTGCACCTTACAGTCACTGAGCCAACTGTGAACTCCTCTGTATACTAAAATATTTTTGTGTCAAATGGGTGAGAGTCTAAAGTTAGGAGACCATAAGAAAATTAACTATCAAAGCATGGGCTCAGTTCATTTAATAAAAAATTACCTCTTAAACTTAAAATAAGCTGCTCAATGTTAAGCTATACAAAATGGATTTCAAAGAGGAATGTGATGTAAGGGGTTAGGGTTGGGGTTAGAGATGACCCCAAAATTGCATGACCCAAAACTGTGTCATGCAATAATGCACATCATATTACAGAATGGCTGAAAAAGAAAAGGATCAAGGTGTTGCAATTACCCAGCCAAAGTCCAGACCTCAACCTGGTTGAAATGCTCTGGCAGGACCTTAAAATTGCTGTACGTAAATGAATGCCCACAAGACACATTGTAAAGTTAAGTGGGACAAAATTCCTGCACAACAATGTAAGAGCCTGAAAAAGTTATTCACAAAACAATGAATTACATTTATTAATGTTAAAGGGGGTACTATTGGCCACTGAATTATGGGATGTACTTAGTTTTTCACAGGATGTCGTAAAATCTTCTGTAAATTTTCTTTTTCACAACTGCATGTAATTTGACTGAAGCTGAGTCTTGACTGAAGAGATTTTTAGCTTTTTAGCTTCTGTATTCTTTACAACAAATATTAAGTCTACATAAATGTTAAATATTACCAGTAACATTGAGCTCATCATTGGCCTTAGAGATTTTGAAATCCTTACGTGGAGGACTGTATTTCTCTGTGGATACACAGTCAGAACCTTTTCATTTAACTAATTAGTTAATCTAAAACAGAAAGGAGAGCTGTGTGAACAGGTGAGAACATCAGGCCTTCCTGTTTCATGATAAGAAAAGATTGAATAGTGAGATTTTGTGCTAAAGAGCTTGCATTCAGTGTCCTCATGTTTGTCCTTGACCAAGCCAGGGCACAACCACAACAAGCCACTTAGAAAAGGGAAATTAAATAGAATAACTACAATAGCATGGAAAGAAAGCAAACTTGGCAGGGTTTTTCCTCAGTGTCGTCCTCCAAGGTCAAAACAAAACACCCTTATGTATCTGCCCAGTCCCTAAAGTTTACCACGCTGCTTCTTTAAACTTACTCAAGACTGACCTGTGCTAGTTTTTATCAAATGGAGAGTTTATTAAAGACGAGAGTAATCACTGCTATAACTTGTCTGACTGACTTGTGCCCCCTGCTGTTTTATTATAACTACTTCCTGACACAGTGCCATTTGTCATCACTGCAGAAAGTAGAAAATATTAATTTAGTGTTGTTTGCTTTCAAAAGACCCTAGTCCAACACAACAAACAGCACAATCCAGAATGACGTGCACCCTGAAACTGCAAAACTATGTGTACATTCCCACCAAGAAATGGGTGGAATGTTCAGGCATTTACTCCCATTCAAAAACAAGAGTTTTAGTGCAGTCCAACTCAGATTTTAAATTTTATTTCACTCCTTTTGTGTAGGTTTCAATAAATAACAGAGATTTTGATGCAACAGGGAGGTTATATGTTTACTGAAAAAATTGCAGTCATCAGTTGTCTCTGAAAGTCTTGTTTTTGAACCTAGAACTTCTCTGGTATTGCAGGCCACATGCTACTGCAAAAACTCAACCCTCTATGGTTCCATATTCTGATTCAGTGTGTTAATTATAATAACTAATCACTGCAAGAACACTAATCTTATTGTTGTTGTTGGATGCCTGTCCCCAGTTAAGCAATGCGGTAATTGTATGCATATATCTGAGCATCATTTTGTGACTCTGAGCTCAAGAAGATAATTCATTTGATTTTGTTTATTATTTCCCCAAAAAGCGGGATATGATGGACTCATCAGCCCTACCACTGCTGAAACAAATCTCTTACACCATCATGGCAACGCAAACACTATTTGATGCATAATTTAGAATTTTGGCACAGTTTTAGACCTCCAAGAGATCTGGAACTGATTAGACTTTTATCCATTTTGAACATACAGATATGCCACAAGGGGAATTATCTGTACTTTTTACATTTTTACCCATATCTCAAGAACAAATTGACTGTGGAATCATATACTATCATGGTGACACCATGTCATGTCTGCTGCCACTGCCATCTGCTGTCGCCATAGATGAAACTGCTCAAATATTTCAGGGATAGGATGGAATTAGCTTTGCTCCTGTGTACAAGAGTTCCTAATCATCCAGTCTGCTTTTTTGAAAAAAAAAGATAAAAAATAATTTGACCATGACATCTAGCCTCACACCACATCAAGTGAGATCAGGTGAGGTCAGCACTGATGAAGAAATTGGGCATTTTCAGAGATATACGTTTAGTGTCTCTCTTTGCTCTCATCTGCCTCACCCCCAACTGGTCGAGGCAGATGGTTGCCCCTCCCTGAGCCTGGTTCTGCCGGACGTCTCTTTCTGTTAAAAGGGAGTTCTTTATCCCCACAGTTGCCAAGTTTTTGTTTATAGGGTTGGGTCTGATTGTGGGAGTTTTTTCTAATACTATAGGGTCCTTAGTTTACAGTGTAAAGCACCATATTTGTTTAACCAGGAAGTGAACTCTTGAGATTAGGAATCTCTTTTGTGAGTGCCCTGGGCTGATAGGCAGCATTAACCTAGCATGTTTATGAACGGCAGGAGAAAGTGGAGCTGCCGGAGAAAACCTGCACAAGCACAGGGAGAACATGCAAGCTCCACACAGAAGGGCCCTACCTGGGTTCAAACCCAGGTAGCTACTGAGGTGCTAACTACTGAGCCACCTCAAAGCAACTTTCATTGTGAAATGGCGCTGTATAAATGGAATTTAATTGAAATGGTTGCATGGCGACTGTGTGGAGCTAGTTGGTTTTGTTTGTATAAGTTTTGAGTTCAGACGTGGTTCTGCACTGCTTTGTACATTTGTGCAAATAATAGGTAGGCAACTTGACATTCAGAGGGTAAACATGGACAATCTGAAGGGGACCAGTTCATGGCCAAATGGTTGTTCAGTTCAGAGATCATGGTTTCTTGGTTACTTGGTTGCTTGATTTGTCTTCCTCTAAAGAACAGGACACTGGTATAGTTTACTTTTTAAAAATAGTCTTTTGTGTCACTCACATTGCTATTTTTGGTTTTGCAGCTCTAGAATATGAATGCAAAAATGTGAAAAAAAAAGTTATTGCAATGAAACATTTAACAGATATTTTTTAAGAAATATGTGTTGAATCTAAGTTGCATATAGATACAGTTAAGTCTATAAGTTTTGGACAATGACACAATTTTTGTAATTTTGCCTTTATCTGCACAATGGATTTTAAATGAAGCAGTCAAAATGACTGAAGTTCAGACTTTCAGCAATTATTCAAGGAGTTTGACAAAAGAATTGCATTAATGGTTTAGGAATCACAGACATTTTTTGTATGAAGTCCCACATTTTCTGAGACGCAAAAGTAATGGGACAATTGACTGATAAAGATTTTTAAAGTTTTTTTTTATGACAAATTAAACAGATAAACATCTGGAGTTGATTCCAAGTGTTAAACTTGCATTTGGTAGCTGCTCACGCCAACAGATTTTAACACATCCTTTTCAAACATGTAATCAAGTGGCCACACTCAACGGGTACACTCAAGTACCCTGCGTGAAATTCCATTCAATTCAATTTCATTTATATAGTGTCTATTCACAACAGAAGTCACCTCAAGGTGATTTACACTGCAAGGTAAACACCCTAAGGTAGCAGAGACAAAACCCCAGCTATCAGACCATCCCCCATGAGCAAGCACTTGGTGACTTTGGGAAGGAAAAACTCCCTTTTAACAGGAAGAGACCTCTGGCAGAAACAGTCTCAGGGAGGTTCAGCCATCCACCTTGACCAGCTGGGGTTGAGGGGAAAGAGAAGAATGCAATAAGAACACAGAAGGCAAAGAAGCGCTTTTTATAGCCCATCTTCAAGACATTGTAGTTCAACATGGCAGACCCACATCAGCATTCATTAGCACCGTACAGTAAATGCAGTGTTCATATCACTTCATGATATCCTCCATCAAGGCCAAGTGATTAAGAAAAAATATAAGAGGGATCTTTTCAGCAATTCTACCACAACCATAAACAGAGAGACAGAGGGACACCGACAAGACAGAAGGGCCAACGTAAGGAAACTCTCAGGAGTCTTACAGTGGTGTGTTTGTTTAATGTCAATTGTTTCAATCAAAACTGGACACTGGTAAGCAGGTGTTCTGCTCTATTGATAATAACAGCAACAAATTACTCAAAAAGACTTAAATCAGCAATGGTTTAGTCTGTTTCTCAGCATTTTCAAGCATCTGACCTTATCTTTGACATTGTCTTCCAGCCCTGCTCTGTTTGCTCTTACTAACAAGACTAGACTGGCAGAATAGGAAGCTTTCTCAGTGGATCTCAGCGGAAATTTATTTTCTGCACTGTTTCACACTTTGTGTGATTTACTTCAACTTTCCTTCTTTAATCACGTGACCATCAGCATTCTGAATATCCTTTGATGCACTTTTCTATTCAAGGGCTTTGATCATTTCTTTGAAAAAGGTATGTGTCAAGAGGAGAGTGAGGAGAGGTCTTGGCTGACGACGCCAGGGTCGCAGGCCCTGCGCAAGGATGACACGGGTGGACGGGATACTAGTGGGTGGCAGTAAAGCACTGTTTTGTTGTTTGCCAACCGCCAATAAAATTTACAAGAAGGAGAAGAAGAAAGGTGTGTGTCATGACTGACAGCTGTGATTGGCAGCTGCTCTAGTGAAGCAGCCATGAAGGCACTTTGGACTTTATTTTCCAACTTTGTGATTGCCAGTTTTAAACTAAGAAAGTAAAATGTTTTGATTTAAACTAGACTTACTTACCACTGGGATATTTTTGGTGGAGAAGTTAATGTTTGTCTTGTAATCTTGATAATTAATCTATTGACTACTTTATCATTAGTCAAGTATTTCAATTAAAATGTAAAGGCATTTACACAGTGACATCTCTACTGTGATGGAAATTTTGCTCCGATTTGACTGTGATTAATTATTGTAGAAAAATACATAAACTTAAAAGTAGTACTTTTTTGAAATGTATTTTCAGCATTCCGAGAGCAACTCATTATAAATGCCTCATGAATAATTTAATTTTGACTTAAACTTTTTAAGCCCTGTGTAGTAATGGATGCAAAGATTGAGGTTGTGTGTGTGTGTGTGTGTGTGTGTGTGTGTGTGTGTGTGTGTGTGTGTGTGTGTGTGTGTGTGTGTGTGCCGGTGCCATAATAAATCACCACCACTTGTTGTCCTTGACAAGGTTCCTGATTTTGAACAGTCCCTATTCTTGACAGTGCTACTCTGAGAACTTGGCTTTTGTGTTCAGTTAACAATAGGAAAATGCTATTAGTTAAGGCTAAACTCAATTGCAACCTTGATCGTTCTTAAATATATCTCCTGTAAAGTAATCCATCACAATATACAGAAGCTCTTGAATGAACCACTTGGCTTCCATGAATTCCCATGTGAAACACCCAGAAACATCTATCCAGCCATCCATTTTCTGCTGCTTATCTATGTCCAGATCAGGCAGCAGTCTAAGCAGAGACATGTCAGACCTCCCTCTCCCCAGTCACCTCCTGTAGCTCTTGCAGTGGGACACCAAGGTATTTCCAAGCCAACTGAGATATATTATCTTTCCGATGTAGCTTGGGTCTTCTCCCGTAGGACATGCCTAAAACACCTCACCTAGGAAAGCCCAGTAGGCATCCTCGTCAGATGCCCGAACCACCTCAACTGGCTCCTTTTGATTGGAGTAGCGACTCTACTCTGAGCCTCTCGCAAGTGACTGAGTTCCTCACACTATCTATATATACCCTAGAGAAGAAACTCATTCACACTATTTCTATCATTGATCTCATTCTTTTGATCACTACCCAAATCTCTCAGGTTCACTGGTAAATCAACAGTTTCACTTTCACACATAGAGGTCTCTTCACCATAACAAACCAGTGCAGCGGCTTGTTAGGGTAAAGCAACATCACTACAGACTCAGCACCAACCCATTAGTCAGTTGTCCACTCCACTCTCCCCTCACTCATGAACAAGTTCTCCCTGTCCCAGAGTGGGCACTCCATCCTTTGCCAGCTGAGAACCATGGCCTATACTTGGAGGTGATACTTCTCATTGCTGCTGCTTTACACAAAGCTGAAAACCACTTTAGTGCAAGCTGGGGGTCAAGCACCTGATGAACTCAAAAGAACCACATTATCTACAAAAACAGATACCCGGATTTGGAAACCCTCTGACACTTGGCTGCACCTACAAACTCTGTCCTTAAAAGTTTTGGACAGAACTGATAACAAAATGCAAACTTGGCGGAGTACAACTCCCACCACAAATGTGTCTGACTTGCTGCTGTCAGTGCAAACCAAACTTAGTACCCCATACTCCTGAGGCACCTCCACAGGGCACCCTGAAGGACATGGTCAGATGCCTTTTTCAAGTTCACAAAATGCTTGTAAACTAGGTGGCCAAATTCCCACGAACCCTTAAATAACCACAAGAGGATAAATTGCTGGTTCAGTGTTCCACAACCAGGACAATTACCACATTGTTCTTCCTGAATCCAAGTCACAACAGGTGGACAGGCTCTCCTCTCCAGTACACTGGCACAGACCTTCCTGGGAAGGCTGTGGAGTGTGATTCTGCTTAAGTTAGAGCACACCCTCTAGGCTGCCAATCTAAAGGAGCTGTCCTGGACGTCGTGTTGCAGAGGTGTAACAACCAGGACAGCCCCACAACATCAAGAGCCTTGGCAAATTTCATCCACCTCAGGGGTGTAGCCACCAAGAAGTTGTTTTATTACCTCACTGCCCTCACCTCCAGACATGACTGAGCTATCCCCTTTATCCCCAAACGCTGCTTCCACTACTGAAGGTATGTTAATGGGATTAAGTAGCTGCTTGATATATTCTTTCCGCCACTTGTCTGTGTATTCTGTTGTCAGTCAGCAGCATCCCATCCCCACTGTATAATACAGGGTACAGAACTTCACTTCTCCCTCCAGAGTTGCTTGATGGTTTGCCAGAATCACTTTGAAGCTATCCAATAGTCTTGCTTTTTGGTCTTACTGAACTCTGTCTATACCTACTGTACGTCTTTGTTTCAGCTACTGTTATTCTCCACTTGGCCTACCAGTACCATTCAGCTTCTTCACTTCAGGTGTCCAGGTTTATGGATAACTGCCATGACCAGAACCAACTACCTTAAAGCCACCTCACCATTGGTGGTACATGGTTCACTCAGGCTCAATGTCCCCAGCCTCCCTTGGAATGATGCTGAAGCTTTGGTGGAGTTGGGGGTCTCTGCCAGACGCTCCCAGTCCATCCTCACTATCCATTTAGATACAGTCAGAAGCAGTGTGTTTAAAACAAACTAATGATGGGATGTGTCTAAAACATGATAATGGACAACATTCATATATTTGTCAGTATATACATGCCAGGGTTCTACATGTGTGAGTGCAGAGGTGTGGGCCCAAATGCAGGACTCCAGGAGGCAAGACAAGTTAAACTAAAAGTGCCTTTATTTTGCCAAGGGTCGTCAAAATAACAAAGTCCACAAACAGACAAGGAAAACACAGTAACAGGAACTCACACGCAGGCAGGGACCCAACACTGACAACACAACAAAGCACAGAGGGATACAGGGGTTTAAATACACAAAGACAAATGAGACAAGTGGGGAGGGAGCACAGGTGACAACAACCAGGGGCAGGAAGCAAAATGGAACACAATACATGGACTACAACCAGTATCAAAGCAAAACAGGAAGTGAGAAACACAACTGACAACTTGATGGACATAAACACAAGAGGAGGACACCTAGGAAACTAATAACAAGCTAAACACTGGAAAGGACTAGAACACAGACTAAAATATAAGAAACACAGAAGAATGAGATAACACAGGAAAGTACCACAACTTCCCAGCAAATAGAACTCAAATACAACATGCAGGACTGGAGGGCAGGATGAAGAAAAATATAACAGAAACTCAAAACCCAGACAGCGGGATACAATAAACCATACTGAATATAAGAGCAGCTAGAATAACAGAACCAAACTCAAAACTACAAAATCCCTGAATCGTGACAATATATTAACAAAAATACAGCATATTAGAGCTAGCTTAATTTTCAGTGGTTGACCTAGTTTGTCAAACAATAAAAGCCTTGTAAAAAATGTAGGGTCAGGGTTAGGGTTAGGGTTAACCCTAACCCTGAAGTGTGGTGGGTTGGAGCCTTCCCAGCCAGTCTATGGGCTTCACAGAATGTGGTCAGTCACATATAGGTGTGTACAATAGCCCTGTTGAATATGAGGCCAGTTCCAGTATAGAAAATTACTTCCTTTACAATTAATTTTCACACATTTTAAAAGCTTGCCACTGAAAAAGAAACTGACTGCAGTGACATTTGTTTTTGTGAACTACAAAACTGGCTATAAAACTGTTGGTAGTATTAAATTTACATACTTCTGTCACTGTCCAAAAGTTGCCTACCTGTGATACTGTCATGGCCCTGGCCCCGAGTGCCCCTCGCCTCTCTCCTCACTCTCTTCCTGGCATCCTGGGATTGGTTGGAGCTCCTGGAGGCGTGCCCTCCCAGCTACAGCGGTGGTCTGTGCCCACCTGTCAGCAATCAACTTTGACAGTATTTAGGCACCTTATGTTCCTCTCCATCTTCGCCAGATCATTGTAGCTCCTCATAGTGGTAACATCAGGTCCTTAAGCTATCTCAAGTACTGTTCACTTATCTAGCCAGTAATCGCTTCTTTATTCGTCTCCTTTTTTCAGACCATTCCCTGTGTGCCTCTCCACTACTGCTGGGTTTTTCAAACACTGGATTCGGACTATTCCATCTGCACTAATCTGCCTGCTTAACCCAGTGGATTTGTCTCTCTCTCGCTGCCTACTCTCTGTTCATATAGAGATCCTTGAACTGCTTCTGTGGTCTATGCCTGGGTCAGTTTAGCTCAGTCATTACAGATACCTGCCAATGGAAAGTTGTATGTAAAACATATGATCTGTGAGTGTTCTAACCCTAACCCTAACCCTAAAGCAAGGAGGCTGGCTCAGTGGCAGATGGCATAATCAACCCCTCTAGGTTCTACTTTCAGCTTGAAGAGTTTGAGCCACATCTAGGACTGTTTTTACACATAATTTTGACTACTCTTTTTCTGTTTGATGCTTTTCCTTTTAAGTATCGGATCTATTTGGTACTTAGATCCCGATTTGAGTTAAAATGCTCCTGTTTGCAGTGCTGATCACTGCGGATTACTCCCATCTGCAACAAGCTTCTCTGCCATTACCATTTCAACTGTGCTGGCACAAGCAGAGCACATTTTCCTTTAATAAATGATGCACATCTGCTTAGGTACAGTTATAAAAAAAATGCAGGTTAATAGAAAACTTGGGTTTTATTCATTATAAGGAGATATCATGCTTCTACCTCCATTAGAGCAGTCAGCACTGGTTTGATGTTTTTTGCCCCAATTAAAAAAGTCCAGCATCTAAAATATTTATTCTTTATTTCCCTTTTGTCTGTTTTGTTTTTACACACTTTTTCAAGTGTAAAAATCTTGATTTTACTGTTTCTGTCATGAACAGCTAGTTCTGTACATGTCAACACAAAAATATACATAAATTAATTAATATAAGTTTTATATTGTGTGAGATGCATGATTTTAGAAATATAAATATTTATAAAGCCTTATGAATGCACTGCATTATCTAATATGATAGATAGATAGATAGATAGATAGATAGATAAAGCTGGTGTTCTGTTCTTTTATGACTGCTGGTTACAAATTATTACAGACTAAAAATCAAAAGTGTCCTTGTCTGTTTTTTAGTTTCTTAGTTCTTTACAATATCTGACCTTGTGGACTGTCCACCTGCAAATAAGGCAGGTGACGAGACTATGAATGTTTTTCAGTTTCTTTTTAACTTTTCTTCATTGATCTTGCAACAAAGTATTTTGTTTGTGTGAATTGCCTCAGCCACCATTACAGAGCCTCTTTATCATAAAAGATTCAAATAGACAAAAAAGCATGTAATATGAATTTTGCTGCCTGTGTTTTCAGCTATACTGTCCTGTTTTTACTTGAAAATAACCATCATTAATAAATGGTAAATTAGAAGTTACTTAGACAACAGCTAGTTATTTATTGTTGAGCAAACAATCTTTATTAATTGTTTAATAATTAATTTGTAACATGGTAACAATGATTTTGTAGTAAACTTTGTAAATATTGTGTATTAAATTTATAATCACCATTTGGATGTCTTTTAACTGCTTATTAAGGGTAAGAAGGCAGAGTAGAGTGGTGACCTCGGTTTATGTTTGGTTTTGGTAACTTTGTAGTTTTGTTTTCATTTTTTTTTTTAGTTTTTACTTTTGCTAGCTGTGTGGTTTGGTTTAGGGAAACATTGTGCTCTAGGTCAAAATGCAACAAGTTAGTAGATCCGTCCCGAAACATGGATCATTTTGTTGACCAGCTGTGTGGCTGGTTGACCCCTCCCCCTCCGCGGAGTACCAGGGGCGCGATGCCTGCCTGGGAAAAGAAGAAGAAGAAAAAAAGTACAAGTTTTTTCTTCTTAAACCCATCGCAAACATAATGCCGTAGTACCAGGGGAATGGGGCTACACACCTTGTACAGACACAGGTTTTAGGCCACTTACATAAACTTCCTCCAAATCATCAACATGCCTGTTACACCCCCATTCCTGAAAGATTGTTCAAAGAGGTCTTGCCATTAATTTATGCTTCAATTTTGAATATGATCAATTAGTCTTTAAAGAACTTTTAAAGAAGCTGTAATTAAATCACTACTTAAAAGTCTTCTCTTGATCCAGCAGTCTTAGCTAATTACAGATTGATTTCCAACTTTCCTTTCATTTCAAAAATTCTTGAAAGTGTTGTTGCAGAACAGCTGTGTGATCACTTGCAAAGGTATGCTTTATTTGAAGAGTTCCAGTCAGGATTCAGAGTTCATCATAGCGCAGAAACAGGACTAGTGAAGTCTTCTGACCTCTGACAGTGGGCTCATCTCTGTGCCTGATCTTCTAGACCTCAGCGCATCATTCGATACAGTCAACCACAATATTTTACTACAGAGATTAACATGATGCTGGTTAGAATCTTATTTATCTGACAGATTCCAGTTTGTGTATGTAAATGAGGTGGCTTCTTCACACACAAAAGTCAGTCATGGAGTCCCACAGAACTCTGTGGGACATCATGACTCTATAGGTTATATATGCTTCCCTTAGGCAATATTAAGACTGCATACATTTTCATTTCTATGCAGATGATACCTGGCTATACTTTAGCCATGAATACAGATTACTCAAATCAATTAGTTAAACTACAGGCTTGTCTTGAAGACATAAAGACCTGGGTGGCCTGTAATTTTCTACTTTTAAATTCAGACAAACTGAGGTTATTGTATTTGGCCCTAAAAACCTCAGAAACAGTCTTTCTAACCAGATACTTTGGACGGCATTACTTTGGCCTCCAGTGACACTGTGAGGAATCTTGGAGGCATTTTTTTTTACCAGGATATGTCCTTAAATGGTGAAATTAAACAAATATGTAGGACTGCCTT
>VUQH01023251.1:0-16142 GCA_015106775.1 Etroplus canarensis
AAAGTCATCCTACAGACCACCATCCGATGTTGCCTAGCTACATTTTCCCCTGACACCACCTTGCAGTCTCCTACCTCTTTCAGGTTGCACCTCCTGTATAAGATATAGTCCACCTGTGTGCACCTTCCTCCACTCTTGTAGGTCACTCTATGTTCCTCCCTCTTCTTGAAATACGTGTTCACTACAGCCATTTCCATCCTTTTTGCAAAATCCACTACCATCTGTCCCTCCACATTCCTCTCCTTAACACCATACCTACCCAACACCTCCTCATCCCATCTGTTCCCTTCACCTACATGCCCACTGAAGTCTGCTCCAATCACAACACTCTCTTCACCTCCAGAACACTCTTCACATACTCTTCCTTCAAGATGCCCCTTACTCCATTTCTCTTCCTAAATAAAGTAAATAAAGTTCCTTAATAGAGTATTCTGACTCTTTTAAATCTTTCCATGACATTCACATGGTATTTCGAAGGAGGAAAATGTGAATTTCATGTAACCTCTGCAACCTTAATAAACCCCCAAATTATGAATATGAAATGAATGCTTATTTATTCTCCTTCCATCATGGTTTACATATATCTGAGTGTCATGTTATACTCGTACTTTAAAATGTGATTTTAGGAAAATCCCTGACAGTCTTTGAACTCATACTCTGCATATTATATGACAGTTCCTTTACAGTGTGATATATTTAAATGCTACAGAAATCACAGAGGAACTGGTGCATAGTTGTCACTGCGTCATGGTCCGTGGGTTTTTGTACTCTTGTTTTGGGATTTCTTCTTGTTTTGAGCTTTATTCTCTGTTTGGGTTTTTATGGATTAGTCTGTGTGTACTTCTTTGGTTGTGAGCTCAATTCTCTTTGTGTTTTGTATTATGAATTTTGATATCAGATACCTTTTTACACGAGCCTTAATTTTGTATTTTTGATATTTGGGGCTTTGCTATTATTTTCATCCTCTTAGGCCATGTTTTCACTGCAGGTCAATTCCCATTTTTTGCTATTATATTTTTGCGTGGTCGTTCACATTATGATTTAAATGCGATCGCCATCAGGCTCCAGGGTGAAAAGCATGCAGCCCTGGTGACAAGCATGCGCAGATGAAGACATGACGTCGCAAGCAGCACGCTGTGTTTACAGAAGTAAATATGGATGCTACACATGTCAACGTGTGAGGAAAATTTCACTTTCTTTCCACTGAGTATCTCCATCATCGCTGTCTGCCATGCTTGTTTGGTTCATTGTTGACATTTGATCTCGTCACGTCTCGCCTCCTCCGGTGTAGAATTATGACGTCTGTCTCACTTCAGTGACGTAAAAGTTGGATGAAATGCAACATGACCGTTCAGACTGAGGACATTTTGAAAAACATCGGATATGCATTGATTTAGGACTACATATGGAAGTGGCCTGGATCTGATTTGAAAAGACTGGATTTGTGCTGTTCAGAGTGTCATAAAATATCAGATTTGGGCAACTTTTGCCTGTAATGTGAATGTAGCCTTAGTGTCTCCTGGTGTTTCATCTTTGTGGTTTTGCTCTCCATGTTTTCCTGTTTTATTTTGTAGTCCTCTGTGTCTTGTGCTTTTGGCCTTAAGTTTACTTCCTATTGTTGCTCCCCTGATTGTTGCCACCTGTTATCCTCTCCCTCCTGTTCCTCCTTCGTCATCAGTCTGTATGCATAAATAGTTCCCACCAACACTTTTTTGGTCATGTGACCTCCTTAGTGATTCGATCTTCATTGGCAAGCTGTACTTGTTTACACACACTGCTGTTTAGCTCCCCGGCAAATTTTAAACTGTTTTAATGTTGGATGCGACTTGTGATCAAACTCATGGAAAGACAAAAGGAGAGACTGTGTAGAATTATTAAGTATGGAGGATAGAAAGCGATATGATGAGAAAATTGGCGTAATAAGTGTGGATCCATACTCGTTAGCAAAGGAAAAGCTGAACCATGAAGTTTCGGCATTGCCACCAATTCAATACTATGATGATGAAAGATGTGTTATTGGCGGTAAACTGATGTTGAACTGCTGTTTATCACATGCAATTCCTGTTGAATTCCCGGCATAGTCCCCGGCATAGTATTGTCCATAATACAATCGGGGACAATGATGCCAGACGATATCAACATCGAAAGAGAATACATCGTGAGTGCATCCTGAACGCCGCGGCAACACGCCGGGGTCACAACGTGAATGCCGGCCTTTTGACAGGAATATAACGGCAATAGATCGTCAGGAACAAAATTTTCAGCTGTTTTATGCTGTTTTAATCGGGAATGCTAAATCGGATACCACAATAATTGGCGCTATTACAGCTCCAGCGGAATGGAGGTCTAAGACGTGTACCATTATCTCGTGTTGGCACACAGCTTTTATACCAGTAAGCAAATCCAGGCCTACAAGTCACTGGAGGCGTACATTCAGTTTGTTAATGTTTGGGTTGGCGACGTTTCCTCAAGTGTTTTGAATACACAACCGCCTGCAGCTTGTCTATAGCAATGGCAGCCGCTCGCATGTTGTGATGTCATGTGGGAGCTATGTATATGTAGTCTTGTCATTCCTTTGCTCCTTGTGTTGTTTTGCTCCTTTTCTAGCTGTGTATGATCCATGTTTGTGGTTCCAGGTAACTTTAGGTTTTGGATCTTGGACTTTGGGATTTTCTGTTCAGGACTTCAGCCACAATAAGAGGTTCACTTTTTTTATTTTATTCCTGTCTGCATCATGAGTCCTGCATTTGGGTTCACCTTCCTCCACATTCTGTAAAATACACATCAAGATGTTCCTGAATGTCTTTTTTCCTGATCCTGAAGAGAAACGGGGAAAAAGGAAAACATAATTCATTTCAACTGAATATGTTTCTGCACAAGATCACATAAGGCTTCAGGTAAATTATGATTTTTTTTAACAATATTTAAGTCATTATTGAAAGATTTAGACTATTTAATGAGAGGTTGAACAGTTTCAGAGGTATCTGAGATTTAGTTTTTCTGACATGAGCCGGACCAACAGCTTTCTTTTAGTGGACTGAACAGCTGAAGGAACCACCAAGAACTGTCTTGAAACTTCATTCTGAATCTGCAGAAGGTGATATGTAGTAAGTTAGTAAAAACATTATCAAAATGTTTCAGAGCTATTTGTATCTCTCTAATAATTTTCCATTGAAAGACCCATAAAAAAAATAATAAAAACTGTCTCAAGGAAATGCCTAAAATCTGTCTGGAACAATTTAGGAGTTCAGCCTGTGTGAGTACAACACAATGCTGTCTTATGATTTGTATTGTGAACATTTTAATGGTGCTTCAACTCTTAGATTTTTAACAGTAATCCTCAGAGACGAATGCTTTAATAGTATTCTTTGTATTTAATGGAGAATAAATGTTCCAATTCAGAGCAGAACTAACATTTCTTTATTTTTTGTGTATAAATTAGCAGAACAAACTCAAAGTAGCAAACTGCCATAATGTGGGTTTGAACAAATGCTATTATGATTACAGTCTGAGTCTGGGAAAAAAAAAGGAAAAAACCTAGTCCTAGCTCTGTTTTTCATATGTCTCTGTCACATGTCTTATGTTTATATGTTGCACCAGGTCCTGGAGAAACACTATTTCATTTCACTATGTTCTGCGTCAGCTATATGTGGTTGAAATGACAATAAAGCTCTCTTGAATCTTGAATCTTGAACCTTGAAAATAAAGAGATGTTTTGTATAAATACAAATTTTCTAATGATCATCTTTTTCTTCTTTCAGATCATCTGCCTCCATCTCACCCTATCCCTGCATCCTCTTCTCTCACACCAACCCTCTGCATGTCCTCCTTCACTACATCCATCAACCTCCATCAACCTTCTCTGTGGTCTTCCTTCCAGTACCAGGTGGAGTCTCTCAGAAGTAAAGATGGGCAGAGGTTCAGAAATCTGCCAGAAACTGTGTCTACAAACTGTGGAGCAATTTCAGAATAATGTTCCTCAACGCTTTGAATGTTCCATCACCTACAGTACGTAATATCATAAAAGATAGAGAGAATCTGGAGACATCTCTGTGACCAGGGGACATGGCTGAAAACCAATCCTGGATGCTGGTGATGTTCAGGCCCTCAGGCAGCACTGTGTTACAAACAGACATGATTCTGTCATTAAATCACTGCATGGACTCAGGAACACTTCCACAGATCACCGTCTGTGGACACAGCTGGCCGTGCCGTCCACACACGCAGGTTTAAGCTCTATCATGCAAAGAAGAAGACATGTGAACATGATCCAGAAACACTGCTGTCTTCTCTGGACCAAAGGTCATTTAAAATCAACTGAGACAAAGTGGACAACTGTTCTGTGGTCAGACCAGTGGACATTTGACATTCTTTCTGGACAACATGGACATTGTGTCCTTTGGACTAAAGAGAAAAGTGACCATCCACCTTGTTATCAGCACTCAGTTCAAAAACCAGCATTTCTGTTGGACGAGAATGAGACAACAGTCCTGTCCCAATCGTCCAGCAGCTGGTCTCCTCAGTTCCCAGATATTTATGGACAGTTGTTAAAAGAAGAGGGGACGCTACACAATGGGAAACATGGACCTGTCCAGCTTTTTGGAGACGTGTTGCTGCCATCAAATTCAAGAAGAGCTGATATTTTTCATTGGCTCACTACCCTCTGCACACTTATACACACTAAGTGTTTTTTTTTTTAATTCTTTATATTTTTCCCCCTAATTTTTTTTAAGATTAGTTTTACAGGTTATAGGTCACATTAAAGGTGAAGGGAGCTTGGAAATTTATCACGGTGTATTCACTTTTTATATCCACTGTATGTAAAGAAGTAGGAGTTGTGGGTGTTTGAAGGTTGCTCCATTCATCAAAGATTTCACTTTTTTTCTAACATGCACACGTCATATGAGAACTGACTTTTTGGTAATCCCTAAAACATCTTTAGACTCAGCTGTATCTTGCACAAAAGGACAAAATGCGATTTCTGCAGCAGTATATTTAAATATTAAACCAAATATAACAAGATCTAGACAGAATCCACTTATTTTGACACATAATAAGATTATTGATCACTTCACTTCTTACTTTAAAACTTTATTATACAAAATGCCACATCAGCTAGTTGCCCATTGCTGCTCTGGGAAACCAATAAGGCCTGCACAAGTTGATTAATTTTCTCCTATACTCTGTCAATCAGAAACGAAAAGCTGCAGAACAGCACCGCCTACTGGAAGCAGGACTTTCAGCAGCTGACAAAGATGAGCTCAACACTTCTTCTGCAGCTAAATGACTAAAGATCTCAGCCCTACACTGCACAGTAAACTCTTCACCCAGTCAAGCAGCTCAAAGGAAACTGATGTTTGCAACAGAAACAAAAGCTGTGCAAAATGAAGGAAAATGCCTCCCATGCTACTACTTCATTAAAGATGAGACAGGAGCTCTCACTGGCAACTCTAGAAAGATTCAAGAATTTCTATTCCAAACTGTATCAATCGAAGCAATGCAGTGATGGAAAATCCAGCATGGATGCAGACATTTAAATCTTCCAGGCAAGATTTGCTCCTCAGTGCCGCATTAACTATGCATGAGGTATGGGAAGCTGTGAGACAGCTTCGACGTGGGAAGGCCCTCGCTGTGATCGACTCAGGAGTGAATTCTATATCTTCATGGGGTTTTTATCAGAGTCTATACTAAACATGTTGGCTGAGGAAAGCTTCAGTCCTGAAAAAAGGAAAGGCCCCTGTAGATTGTTCCTCCTACAGACCTATTTTATTGCAGAATGTTGATTTCAAAATCTTGTCTAAAATACAAACATTACATTTAGGAACTGTTTTATTGTTTTCTATTATAAAAGAGGATCAGATGTGTTTTGTAAAAGGCTGTGGATCATCAACAGCATCAGAACATCACTTACTGTGAACCAAGCATGTTCGCAGCGATCAGCAACGGGCTTGGTGGGAAGCGCTCTTTAGATGCAAAACAAACAAACAAACAAAAAAAAAACAGCCATTTTGAATGCCCGTACCTTCTTTTTTTACCCTAAAACATTTTGGTATGGGTGATCATTTTATTTAGTGGGTGAGGGTTTTTTATAATGACCTTTTACCTGCTGTTCTCACCAATGGTACAATAATTATCAATAAATTTCACTAAATCAGGGGCTATGCCTTTAGGGAACCTACAGCCAGTCCCTGACATTCAGGGAACCCTCCCCTTTAAATGATCAACAATTTTTTGCTTACCTTTATCACATCTACGTTTGACCAACTGTTAAATCAAAAAATTAATCAGGATCTTGAGCGATGGAGCAGTCTTTTACTCAAAAATAAAAATATGAAATAAATGTCTGGACTTTCCAAATATCAAAAAATATTTAACTTACTTTCTGTATTATGTGGATGACTGAGTTTTCAAGGACCCTCAATTTGTAAAGACATTGAAGCCTCACAAACAAATTGTCCTCTTAACAATAGACTTTGCCTCAATAAGATAAAATCAGTTAAGGAATACTGTCAGAATCCATTAACACTGAACACAGTCAGGACCTGGAGGAGAGTGCAGTAAAGATAGCATAGAGAGCAACACAGCAAAAATATAAACAGTCACCCCAATGAGTCAATTTAAGTTTAATTTTATTTTAATAGCACCAATTCACATCAAAAGTCATCTCAATGTGCTTCACGCTGTAAGGTAAAGACCCTACAGTATTAGAGAAAAACCTCAACAACAAGACCATCTCCTATGAACAACACTTGGTGACTGTGGGAAGGAAGAACTCCCTTTTAACAGGAAAGACCTTCAGCAGAACCAGGTTCAGGGAGAGGCAGTCATGAACTAGCTTTTCAGCATCACTCTGAGACAGTATGTTTCTAATTTTGGTGATACTGGGGGGGGTGAAAGAAGATGGTCCTTCATATTTGTTTAATGTGCGCACTAAATACATATCCTGGTCAAAAATGACTCCAAGATTCTTCACAGTGTCCCTGGAGGCCAACGTAATGCCGTCCACAATGTCTGTCCAATAACCAGCAGTCAAGGTTTCCTGCCAGGCATGATGGATTTAAACTGTGGAATTCAAAGGGTATTTTCTTATTTGAAGACAGAAAGATGATAGCCTTTAATCCAGTAGTGCCAAAATTCACACAAGGATCTTTTTTTAGATTATTCAGAAAAAAACCCATCATTGTTGGCTAATTTCTATAGTTCTGAGACAGAACAGAGGATGTTCTGCATTAAGGGTGATTTTTTCATCAGATTATTTTACAGTATCTTAAGAGGTCATTCCTGTGGAAATACTGGGCAGCTGGCAAAGGTCTGGGAGAGGGAGCTGGGAGTAGAAATTCCAACTGAAACACGAGAAGACATCTGTGATAATTTAAAGAAAATTTCCCTTTGTAATAAAACCAAAGCACTGCAGCTTAAAATTCTGCATAGAGTAAATCTGACTCCAGCTGACCTCTTCAGTGTGCTTTCAATGTAAAGGAAGTACTCATTGCTTTTGGACTTGCCCTAAACTTCAGCCCTCTTGGAACGACATTTTGAGTGAAATGGAAAATGTTTTGCAGATGGAGCTTGAACTGGACCCAGTGTCTTTTCCCTCGGGCCGACCCAGCAGCCATATTACTAACGATTTACTTTTTGTGTGAGAGAAATTATTCTGCTTTGTTGGATGTCTGATAAAAACCCTGACTTTCTTTGATGTGAACAGATCGTGGCATTCATTATCCTGGACTTACACTCGACAACACTGCCAAGTTTTAATTCAACTTGGCAGTGTTATTTGCACTATGTGGAGGTAAACCTGTCCACCATACTAGTGTGAGCTGTTGTGTAGGATGTGGTGGTGACCCCTGGGCCCAGAATGAAGAATTTTAACAGTTGATGTCTGCGGGGGGAAGAGGAGAAAATCATATGTCTTGTTATGTTCAGCAACATTATATGCTTTATGTTTGTTCTTCTTGCTTACATTTATTTAAATATGAATGGTGTCCGGAGAAAAAGGAAAGAGAAAATGGATCATACACTGATGTCTTGAGCTGTAACTGAGCTAATCAGATGAAATGCTAAAAATAGTATCAAAAGCAGTAACATCATAACTCGTCGCTACTCTTTTCTTTAATAATTTAGCCCTGAGACCCATTTAATACTGGATTTTGGTACCCATCCCTACTTGTGCACAGCACAGAAGACAGATTCATGGCAAACAAAAGTCAAATAAAAGGTGTAATCACAAAGTTTGTAGCCAGTGGCAACATTAAAGAAAAGAGCTGCAGAACACACCTAACAATCGATAAACTGTTGTTACAGCCAGAGAACGTGTGAAAACTGGACTCCCATGGCCCAGCATTGTCCTGCCATGTAAATATTAAAACAGTGACTGAGTAGAAGGCAGTACAGTACTATGTATTGTTAGTATCAGTGTATGTGTTTTAGCACATACACACGTGAAAAGAGAACTTAATAACAAACTCTATGTGTGGCTTATTTGTTCTACAGCTTGTTTGCTGACTCTGTCTCTCCTCCTGTGCGGCCCTCAGCTAACATTCCCATCCAGCCGGGACTCATCCTGTGCCGGCCAGGCAGTAGTCAAAGCAGCTTTGCCCCGGTACTCGTTTTAGCAGTAGTCTGAACATTTACGTTGCTATGGGCAGGAGAGTGAGATTGGAGGGTAAGAAGTTCAGGCCCCAAACGTGGTACAAAGTAAGGATACACTGCAGAGGTGGCTGAAGGCCTCCTTTAGCCCAAGAGACAGTGTTGTAACTATGAGTCAGCATGGAGAAAGCACTTCACCAACAGAAGATGGGCCTCTTGGAGGAAAAAACTCCCACAATGAAATGTTTTCTCTAAAAACTTCTGAGACACTTGAGAGACGTTTTCACCCCAAGATGCATCACAATGTCTTCCCTGTGCTTCCTCCCCCTCAGCTCAGCAAGCAGTGGCTAAAGGGAACTCCACGACCTGAGAAGATGGTGGGTGGTGGACAGTGGAGGTGCAGTAATGCGCAGGAAAAGCATCCCCAGAATCTTTTGGCCGCTGCCAATGTTAACATACACCAGGGGATTCAGTATCAAAGTTTCCAATATTTGGCTCCACAAAAACAATAGCCACTACAAAAACACAAGCCGAGGAGTTCCCTGCTGGCTATTCAAATAGAAAACGTTTAATTATGAACATTTGGGAAATCAAACTGCTATGCCTTGGGTACTTTTCACCAGACACCCTCCTGTGCTTGAAAGCATAGCCCAAAGTCTTTCACCAACTGAACACCCATTGCTTCAACATTGTGATCTCCTCCATAGCGCAGTATTTCCTCATTTTAACTTAATTTATGCAGTAAGGAGAAGGGGAACCACACTGGAAGGACCACACCGTGGGGTTTAAAGCCAGAAAGAAAAGAAAGATGGAGTCAATTAATCCCTCAAACGTTTCACCTTCTTCAGTCAGATGAATTCTCTCTGCCACTTCTTCAGAGTGTCTCAGCTAATCAGTAAAGGTAAAAACATGGAGCAGTAGGGGGACTTGTTCTACATGTCAGCTGGTAAGATGACATCAGTATAATATACTATTGTCATCATCAACAGGATAGCTTTTATGTTTTATAGGTATTATCATGCCTGCAGCCTCATGTGAGCTCTGAAAACTCAGTCACATTCTGTGTGAGTTTTGTCCTTTGGTTTGGGTTTGTGGTTTAGCTGGAGTTTACCATCTTTCTCATACCATCAAAGACGAGGTCCTGGAATGAGGCGCTGGTTGGTTGCACGTGGCAGGCTGGTCTCCTAGCCCAATAGACCATCCAGTGCTCCTTGCGCTTAGAATGGGCAAAACTGATGGGCAAACTGTCAAATATTAGAAGCGATAGTAAGCATATACAATCAAATCTATCATACATGGCAAGATTAAAGTTCACCCATTAGTAAAATCTAAATTTGATTTTTTTCTTTTAAATTACAAATGGACTGGGCATTTAAAAAGTGTCATGCTGAACTACGTTGCAAATAATAAAGCACACAACTATACAGATCATGACCGTTCTTAACCATGAGAAAAACAAAGATGCGTTAAACACAGCTAGTCGTCAACGTAAGATTGACATCTTTCTCTTATAGTTGTTTCGCTTAGCTTCCCATATTCTGCTGTGTGTTCTTATGTCTTGCAGCTCTTGCACAGCAGCCACAGGTGGCTTCTGCTGCCCTGCAGCTCCAAACGACCCTCAGCCAAACACAACAGCAGTCAAGCCCATGAGGCCCATGTCAAATAGCTTCTTTAGTGAGTGCACTGAGGTCTGATGGATCATTTTCTTCTTTTTATCTGAAACTCTTGGTGTTAAGAATGTGGCTGCTGAGTCCTACACAAGCACATTCCTTTCTCCTGCAGCTGAATGCCTCATTGTCATGTTAACATAACATGTCAATATAGGAGGAATGATGTGATATTCTGTTTATTTCATGGAGTACTAACAGAACCAGGTCAGATCAAACACACAACATTTCAAAAATGTCAAGTACACTTTAAAAGATGATTATAAAATCTGAATCTCTTCCTCTCACCTATGGACCAAATCACAACAGAAAAAATGACTTGGGATGAATCTCAGTGACCTCAGTAATGGGCAAGTCACTCATACCCAGACTGTGCTTCCTCTGATGAGGCCATGTCAGTGAATTCCTTCCACTGCCTGACTATATCCTCAGTTGAACCATGAAGGGGAAGGAAGCAGCATTCCATCCCCACTGCATACAGCGTGGGCAGGAAACTACTTCCCGAATTGCTTCCCCCAAATAATGAACCTGATGGTTTGACGGACTTGGTTAGAGGCCGGCTGAAAGTCTTGTTCCATTTCCTCACCTACCATGAGGCTACGGGCCTCACACCACACCCAGGCTGCAGCTGCCTGTACCTTTCAGCTGCCCCTGAAGTTCCACAGGCTAACCATGCTCTGTATGACTTCTTTATAGTTTGAAGGCTCCCTTCAACTCTGGTGTCCACCATCTGGTTTGGGGATCCACCTTGACAGGTACCCATCACCTTACGGCCACAGGTCCATGAAGCTGCCTCATCAGTGCAGGTGCAGAACATGGTCCACTCACACTCATTGTCTTCAGCCTCCCTCAGAATGCTGCTGATCCTCAGCCACAGCAGGGCCTGACAAATGCTTCCAAAAGAGGAATATCACAGAGAAGGTTGATGGATGTAGTGAAGGAGGACATGCAGAGGGTTGGTGTGGGGGAAGAGGATGCAGGGATAGGGTGAGATGGAGGCAGATGATCTGCTGTGGTGACCTCTAACAGGAACATCTGTTATCCTTTTTTCCACAAAATAACTTCAAAACCTTTTTGAGCCACAGTGAGTTTCTCAGGGGGTTTGATATTGAGCATCTCCATTATTTCACTCTGAGCCTTGCTTTTTTCTTTGTTCACCTCTCCTGGAAACACTTTGGAAAGCTGCACCTTTTCTGGCTTCCTCCTATAAAACTGCTTCAGTTGGAACTTTCTCCTGCTTTTTTATCTTAGTGGTGCAGGTTTTCCCTGTAACATCGTCAGCCCTTTCTCCTCTTCACCTCCAGGTAAACCTGTTTCCTTATATAGAGAAGATGGCATGGTGACATGTAGATGGCAGGTTGTGAGGACAAGCCCAGGGATTTAGAATGATTCTGAACAATATTGATCGAATGTGATCTTATTTGTTGTCCAGGGTAAGAATATTTCTAAACACATATTAGTGAATGAGTGTGAATATTGAGTCTGAGTGCACCATATGCTGGGTGTTGGCATGTATAGTGGCAGCTGTAAGGTGGTAGTTTGTTGGTGCCTGTTGAGGCAATCCCAGAGAGAGAGTGAGAGAGATTCCACATAGAAGAATCCAGTTGGACGGTTACCACTGGAAAAGTTGCTGAGGTGCCTACGCTGAGAGATGATAATAGCAAGAACAACTTGTGGCTATAATGAAATGACTCCTGGTACTCAAAAAAAGCATAAAAGCATAAAAAGGAGGAAGCTCCCCAAACTAATGTGAGTCATTGTTGCTCCTGTCATCTGTAGACATGATTACTTCATCTGTCACCTGTTATTGCTGTTTATAATTGTAACACCAGCCTCAAAGAAAGTGGGGTGTGATACTTAGATAGGTTCACTGTTTAACCACAAGTTGTCAGTAGTGGTTGGTCATTGAACTGATGTTTTTGGGAACAAGAAAGCAAAGCAACAAAGCAGTTAATGGTGGACATGTTAAGATCTTGGGTACATTAAAATAGTCCAAAAAAAAGGCGTGAAGGAGACTTCATAAGGTCTTAGGAACAGAGAAGTTCAGTGCTCCTCCTAAACAGAGGATGTCTGCTGTATTGAAACTACAATGTCTAAAAAATAGACTACAAAATATGTATGTAACTTCACACCAACATTGTTACCATTTTTTAAGTTGATGCGAGGGGGAGATGTCATCAGGACAAGTGCATAACTGGCACTTTGGGGGGATGGCTCAAACTTTGGCTGAGACCTAACTGAGGTGAGCAGTGCTCACACTGAGTGACTTTTGTTTTCCTTTTCTCTAGTACTGGATCTGCTACTAACCAAATTAAAATGTCTGTCAAAATATTTCTATTAAGGACACTGACAGCGTGTTAAAGTCATGTCTGAAAGTCACAACATGTGACTGCTGGAAAAAAAAAGTGATGGGTGTATTAATGCAAAGTAACAGTATGTATGTTCAGGATCTGACGGGGAATAATGTCTGGTGTTCTGCATGGTACAGATCAGCTTTTCCTCACACAGTTCAGGTTTTTATGGTGGAATAGTCTGTAATATCAGCTCTGCTCAGGACAAATCCTGCTCCCAGTTCTCCCAGTTCTCAGGATCTCACACAGAAAAGTTCTCCCCTATACAAAACCAACGGATTCTCCTTCAGCCTCCTCTCATTGATCTGAACTGTCATGAGTAAAACCTGCACTTATTTTGTTGGTTACTACGTTATTCACTCCCTCACTCTCTCTCATTGCATAACTCATGGTGCTCTCGGCAAAATGCTGGTTATTGCTGAAATGAACAGGCTGCATTGTTGAATAGAAACCAGCTGTTAGGCTACGTTCCCACTGCAGGCAAAAGTGTCCCAAATCCGATTTTTGTGACCCAGATCTGATTTGTCTATGACAGTCTGAACAGCACAGATCCAGATTCAGGCCACTTCCACATGTGGTCCTAAATCTGATACGTAACCACTGTTTTCAAAAGCGTCCTCAGTCTGAACAGTCATGTCACATTTCATCCAATTTTTACGTCACTGAAGTGAGACAGACGTCATAAGTCCGCGCCGGAGGAGGCGAGACGCGATGAGATCAAATGTCAACAATGGACCAAACAAGCATGGCAGACCTCGTTGATGGAGCTCGTCAGTGGAAAGGAAGTGAAGTTTTACTCACAGGCTGACATGTGGAGCATCCATATTTACTTCTGTAAACACAGCTGTGTGTGACTTCACGCTTTCTTCTACACATGTGCGTCACTTCAGGGCCGGAGACTGTTCACCCTGGAGTCTGATGGCGGTCTCATTTAAATTATAATGTGAATGATGGCGCAAAATGATCAGATCTCAGCAAAAAATCAGAACTGGATGCAGTTTCAGCACCCTGTGGTTTAAAATGCTAAATTTATCAGCAGGTTATGGCACAAATGTGAAGCACACTTTTAATGAACATGTCCATGATCTGAGCCGCTTTGTCACTTTTGGACCGATACTTATGGCACTTTCTACTCTAACTGAGCACTCAAACCACATTTTACTTCAAGCCTCATTCACCCATTCATAAACACGTTCATACAGCGCTTTATTCTATACCTTTAGGCGCATTTAACTTTTTACTTTTAATTTCAAAACTGTTACAGACTGAACAGAATGTATACAGATCTACTGTCCATTAAAATAGATCCAGTTGCCACAGCAGAATTTGTAATAGGTATTTTGAAAGTAATTCCCATGAACTATTCTTTTTCTTGGAGTACTGCAATAAAAGATAAAGTGTATTTGTTTAGCCTCAAATGTCTACAATGCTTCTGTTGAAAAATGAACACTTGATTAATCAAAACAAGAGGCTGAAACTGAAGCTGACACCTCATGAAATGAATAACAATCAATTGATATTCGTCTCAAGTTTAGCATGCTGGCAGCACATGAGCTTGGTGCAAGCACATACACAATAGCAGTTTGGCTGAATCTGACAACACATTTTTCTCCTAATTTACCAAAAAATAGGGGGCATGTAGTTCTCACACATAATCCTCAAAGCCCAACAAATATGATATATGGAGTTCCAGAGAGACAGAATATTTTAGAGAGATTTTCATTATTTTCTTCAAAGTCAGAAGTTTACAGACACAAAGATTAATATGTCTTTAAACAATGTGGGAAAGCCCAGATGATGATGTCATGGCTTTCAAAGCTTCTGATAGGTTAACTGACAGAATTAGAGTTAATTGGAGGCACACCTGAGCATGTATTTTAAGGCCACACTCAAACACACTGCTTCCTTGTTTGACATTATGGGAAAATCTAAAGAAATCAGCCAAGATATCAGGAAGAGAATTGTGGAGCTCCACATGTCTGGTTCATCCTTGGGTGCTTGAAGGTGAAAGTTCATCTGTTCAAACAATTATCCACAAGCCATCATACCGCTCAGGAAGAAGATGGGTTCTGTGTCCCAGAGATGAACATATTTTGGTCTGAAACGTGCGAATCAACCCCAGAACCAAAGCTAAAAGTTCTGGTCCATTCCTCCTGACAGAACTGGTGTCGCTGAGTCAGGTTTGTCGGCCGCCTTGCTCGCACGCCTTCTCAATTCTGCCCACAAATTTTCTATGGGATTGAGACCAGGGCTTTGTGATGGCCACTCCAACACATTGACTTGTTGTCCTTGAGAAACTTTGTGACTATTTTAGTGGTATGCTTAGGGTCATTGTCCATTTGGAAGACCCATTTGTGTTCAAGCTACAACTTCACGGTTGATGGCTTGAGATGTTGCTTCAATATTTCCGCATATTGTTGTTTCTTCATGATGCCATCTATTTTATGAAGTGCACCAGTTCCTTCTGCAGCAAAGCAGCCCCACAACATGCTGCCACCCTATACTTCACAGTTGGGATGGTGTTCTCAGGTTTATAAGCTTCCTCCTTTTTCCTCCAGATGCAATGATGGTCATTATGGCCAAACAGTTCAAACCTGAGGTGGTGGTGCTCTCAGGTTTAAAAAAATGTTTCTTTTTACACAGTGTATGGAAACTTCTGGTTTCAACTGTAAGTCCGATAACAGAACACCACCTGTGTTCATATCAGAAAGGCCTCTCCATGTCACCGTTAGTGTCACTGTTGTTAAATTAAAAAAAAAAACAATCAAAACTAAGCCAAAAAGCAAAAGCAGTAAGTGAAAACCTTAAGTACACCTAATGACTCAATAGCTTGTAGAGCCACCTCTAGCAGCAAAAACTTCAAAGAAATCATTTTCTGTCTGACTTCGTCTCTCACATGGTTAGAGGAATTTTGGCCCACGCTTCATTACAGCTTTGCTTCAGTTCATTGAGAGTTGCAGCTATTCATTTATACACAACTCTTTTAAGGTCCGGCCACAATATTTCAATGGGGCTGAGGTCTGGACTTTGACTGGGCCATTGCACCTTGATTCTTTACTTTTTCAGCCATTCTGTTGGAGATTTGTTGCTGTGCTTGGGATCATTGTCCAGTTTTATGAGACAGTTTGGATCAAGCTTTAGCTGTGGGACAGATGTCCTCACATCTGACTCTAGAATACGTTGGTATACAAAGAAGTTCACGGTGGACTCAATGACTGCAAGGTGCCCAGGTCCTGTGGCTGCAAAACAAGCCCAGATCATCATCCCTCCACCACTGTACTGACAGTTGCTATGAGGTGTTCGTGCTGATATGCTGAGTTTGGTGCTGTGCATTATGGTCCAACATGTCCACTTTGGTCTGGTCTGTCCAAAGGACATTGTCCCAGAAGTCTTGTGCTTTGTTCAGATGCAGCTTTGCAAACCTAAGCTGTTAAATGAAGCTTTCTCTACAGCAGTCAAGCTCTTTCAGCCGGATCCTCAGCAGCAGTTCATTGTAGAAGAGGATGCTTCAGATGTTGTAGTGAGAGCTGTGTGG
>VUQH01023252.1:0-19275 GCA_015106775.1 Etroplus canarensis
GGTTTAGGCTGCTGGGGGGCTTCTTATGATGTGCTGGGCATTTCTTCTCCACCCACCTCTTTTCACTCCCCATGCATTTATTTGTTACTGCTGCATGTCATTAAATGTTGTCTCTCTCTCTCCCATAGTCTGTGTCTCTCTTTGCTTTCCTTTCTCTCTTCTCTCTCCCCTCACCCCCAACCGGTGGCTGCCCCTCCCTGAACCTGGTTCTGCCGGAGGTATCTTCCTGTTAAAAGGGAGTTCTTCCTTTCCACAGTCACGAGGTACTTGCTCACAGGGGATGATCTGATTGTTGGGGGTTTTCTCTCTAATACTGTAGGGTCTTTACCTTACAGTGTGAAGCACCCTGAGTCACACTGTGTTGTGAAGTGGTGCTATACAAATAAAATTGAATTGAATCTCATACTCAGACAGAAATCATGTTTTTAACATGTTGCTTTAGTTCTTGGTGAAAATGTTGTGCTATTAAAATGTCATTTTTTAAACAACCTTTTAGGTGTACTATGTGATTTTTTTAAAAAAACAAAAAACATTTCCCTGGGGTATTTTAAAGAGGTTTTATAGGCCAGAGTGGACATACAGGCAACTGTAAACCCACAGAACAGCGTGGACTTTAGGCTGAAGTGAAAACAGGAAAACTGATGAAACCTGATGCTTATATTCCTCCCCGTCATGACCCTGGGTTCTGTGCTTTAATCCTGCAGTGTTCATCGACAGTTCATCAAGTATGATGCTACAGCAACTTAAAGGAACATTCGGACAATTTTGATTTTCTATCTCATTGAGTTTGCATTTGTACCAGGCTGTGAAAGTCATTGATTGTACTGTTAATGTGATTGCTAAATACATTTCTAGATATGCAATAATTTCTTTAATATCACAGTTTTCAGAATTACTAAATTGGTGTATACATGGATTGAAGGGAAGGAAACTAAATGAAAAAAAAGCCTTTTTATCCTCATTTTAATTTTATCTCAATGATAAATTGAAAGCATTAATAGCATGATGGGAATGTAACGCTCGAGTTTAACTGACATCTCCCTGACTGCCTCCTGTTAGGCTCATTGCATCCATTTGTGTGGTGGAATTCATCCCTCATCGTTTACTCATTATTACTGCACGATCAAGTTTGGCAACCTTATGTAATTTCAGTGTAGCTCACTCAGCTCCATTCTAAATACAAGTTTGATTAAACAGAATAACTGAAAACACCATGACGGCGTGCACAGGCTTTGTGTAAGAGTGTGGAAACACAGCATAAAAATGTAGTGCTGAGGCCTCGTTTATCAAGTATGTGCAAACTGTGTGTGTAGGATCTGTTCATACCAACAATGAACGATATTAAATTCCACATCCATCTGTTCCAGCCTGTAAAGACTCAGGTACATTCAGAAATATCCCAGAATGCCAAATATGCTCAGCCTATTTGAGCGTATTCTAGACATGCAGGATGTATCGTGTACAGGAAGTGAGCTAATGAGAAACACAAAGACTTAAAAAGAACAACAACGACTTCAAAAGTATGGTTTAAATGGTTTTTATTTTCTATTAAAAAGCTACCGATATATGTATCTTAATACCGACTATGACCCAGACTCTGTGTAGAACAGCAGTGATCAAACAACTAATGTGAATGAAGATCTGCTGCAGGAGCTGCATGCACTCAGATTTCTGTTGAAATCTGGAAGTGTACAGCGAGCAAGCTCAGGTAGGATTGTCTGTGGATCTGTTAAAATGGTGAAATCATCATAGTAATGTAGTACATTCACACTTGCTAAGCTGTTGCCTCATCTTGGTATGAGAATTTTCATGCATTCAGTTGGTGATAAAGAAAACACCTATGCAGAAAAAACAATCACAAAAGATCTTGATTATTCCACTACTACTACTAGTCTTTACACTTAGACTTCACACTGCCTGAATTCCACTGACACAATTAGAAAATTGATTAGTCTATGCTTGTTTATCAGAGAGAATAGTAAATGAATGAGAAAACTACATTTTCTTCTTAGTCATTGTACATGAGTATCACGTTTAAATGAATCAAGTTTAAAGTTTTTAGTACGTTCCATAAGTGTTTAATGGGGTTGAGGTCAGGGCTCTGTGTGGGCCACCATCTGGAGCTTGCTTTGTGCACTGATGCTGGAATAGAAAAGGAGCTTCCCCAAACTGTTCCCACAGAGTTGGAAAATCATCCAAACTGTCATGGTAACCAATATTTTCCTTCACTGGGACCCCAAAAAAACAACCCCATAGCATTATTGCTCCTTCACCACACTTTACAGATGGCACAGTGCAGTCAGGCAGGTAATGTTCTCCTGGTATTCCCCAAACCCAGACTCATCCATCCAACTGCCAGATAGAGAAACGTGACTCATCACTCCCAAGAACATGTTTCCACTGCTCCAGAGTCCAGTGGCAGAGTGCTTGGCATCATGTTCAGTGATGTAAAGGCTTGCATGCAGCTGCTCGGCCATGGATACCTGTGTCTTGAAGCTCCCGGCACAAAGTTTTTGTGCTGATGTTAATGCCAGAGGAGGTTTGCAACTCTCCAATTGCTGAGTCAGCAGAGTGTTGGTGGTTTTCTCTCTGGACCTCAGCACTTGGCAATCCTGTACTGTAACATTCCACAGCCTGACACTTGGTGGATGAGCTGCTGTGGATCCCAAATGCTTCCACTTTGCAATATCACTTAGAGCTGATCGTAGAATATCTTGGAGAAAAGAAATGTCACCGACTTGTTACAAAGGTAACCTTCTATTACAGTACCATGCTGGGATTCAGGGAGCTCTAGTGATGGCAAAATTGAAACAGAGTGTCAGTACGTACCAAAACCTATGTGGACCTTTTGATTCAAAACATTGTTCTGTTGTCTGTATCAAGAGGAGGCTGTCACGTGACTGTTCCATATAATGTTCCATTACGTCACCAGCTGTTTCCAAACGTCTCTGGCGTTTTGCTCCACCTTAGAACTGAAATTCAGCGAAACACATTTGAATACACGGTGATCTTCTTATTTTGTTTCAAAAGGTGAAAAGGTAAATTCCATTTTGAAATTCCTCATTCCGTGTTCAGAATGGTGACATGTAGAGAACTCACTGAAAAGGGAAGAGGCTGCATTAAAGCACTTCATGATGCTGGATGGTCTTTCTGTTTTTATGAGGTGGTCTAATAAATGTGATAAGCTGATTCAACACCGTCATTTAAAAGCTTTTCTAAACTGCAGCTAGTTTGTGAAGTGTTGTTTCATTTACCTGAGTGTCTTGTACCGAGCGTGGTTTTGGATTTTGGTATACTGAAATGGACGGGGGTAGAAAGTGTCCCAGGTCAGCTGCCTGGGGTCACGTTGAGCTTCTCAGAATCTGAATCAGAATAATTTTTTAATCCTAGAGGTAAACTGCTTTCTTCTCTTCTCAAAGAGAAGAAAGTTAAATGTATGCATTACATGCAACATCTGGCAGTTTGAAATTAGACAACAATAATATGCATGCAGTATGTGCATGGCAGGGGATTTGAAAAGATGTACAAATATTAATCAGTTTTTTAAATTAAAAAAAATAAAGCAGTATATGGATGAGGTAGAATGTTGAAACTCTAGCTTTGTGTTTTTGCACTGTGTGGATTCATGTGTCGGATGGTATATTATTTATGGATGATGTGTATGTTTATATTAGGCAGTATCACCAGTTGCATGATGGGGCGGGGCTTACGTATTTTCATCTTCCTGCTCCTTTTTGAACAAGTTATGGTGAAGGTTCTCTTGTGTGAGACACTTGGATAGACATCATTTGCTTATCACGGTATGATGGACTTTTGTAAACTTTATGTTGTTTTTTTGTGTTATTTTATGTTATTTAAGTTCTGAATAAAGAATTCATTTATAAATGTACAAAAGCACCCCTTACAGATATTTACTGATTAAAATAAAATATCCTTCCATACAAAAAATTCTATAAACCAACACAAAAAGGCACAAGAGACAAAAAGGCACAAAATGCAAGAAAATGTTCCATTGTTTACGGAGTGTAATAATTTAAAAATCACACATTTATTTGGCCACCAGATGTCACTGTAGTGAGATGTTTCAGATGTTTTTAAAACGATCGATTCTTTTTCTGAATCAGTTGTTCCAAATGTGTCGATCTCTGGAAAGTTCCATTTCCTCCGTCACTAGTGAGCTGTTTAGAACCACCCATTCATTCACAAGTGTTTGTAAAGGCAGACTGCATGGCTAGCTGCTTGATCTTATACACCCGTAGCAACATGACTGAATGGAACACCTGAATTCAATGATTAACAGGTGTGGCCAATACTTTTGTCCATATAAGTGACAAAAGAGTTCCTGTTTACTGCTTTATCCATGGACAGCCTTTAGTATACAAGGTTAGAATCACAGACTGTATAAAACTAAAATACTACGTTCTGGACTGAGGGAACACGGGACGCTCCACTGACTCACACCTCTTTAGGCTACAGGCTATTTGAATATATTTAGACAATACACCCAGTTGTCAATTCTTCCAGTTATCAACACTTTCAGTTCATTTTTAGTCCTTTAGTTTGGAAACAGTTTAAATCCATCTTACGTATCACACCTTTAACTGTTCATGTATTTGGGGAAGTGACTGCTGTTACAGTTCAGACTGTAAATAATGACAAAATGTGTATTTTTCAGGATGATAAGTGCAGCTGGGCTTTGTGTATCTCTAGTTTAGGAGTTATTTCACTTTTCATTTTGCCTGTTTCACCACGACGTGTTTGTTGTGTCCGGCAGAGCTTCTACATGTGCGGGCTGAGCGCCATCCAAGTGTCGTTTTATATTGATTTTATTACTGACTTTACATTATTTATCACGAGTTGTTTTTTCTACTGTATTTTGCAGAAGATAATGAGACGATGGTTTTAGTTTTTAAACCTCCCCTCACATTTTGCACACTTGGTGTCAAGCACCCGTCATTGAAAAGTTGAAGGCACTTCTGCATCTGATGGCTTGTTCTCTTGTTTGACTGACGACACATGGCTGTGCACAAACACGGGAAGTCAATATATTTGGATCATGTTTCCTCCTGTTCACGTTCCCCTGGCTGCCCTGCGCCTTCCTTCCTGCTCTCTCTCCCTCCGTGGCAGCCTGGAATGAATTTGCCCGCTCATGTAGAGCCGTGTCAGTGCGGGGCGAAGCTGGCAATTCATCACTCTCTGCTGCCTGCCTGTCACTGCTTCTACACTTTCTTGTGTGTGTGTGTAGGATGCTATTCGCCAGCTGTCACGGCGCCTCACCACCACGTGTACCTCCATCCCCCCAGGACCTCCAGTAAAGACTGAGAGAGGCCCTTCTCTCTCCTCGTCTCTGACAGCTCCCCGCGGACGCCTGGATGGATGGAATTGAGATCGGGAAAGAGGGTGAGGCAGGAGAGGGGAGAGAGACCCAATTATCCCCAGAATGCAGTCGTAGCTGGTGTTCAAATCAGGCGGTGCAACCCCTGACCCCGGTCCATTGGCGGGAGAGTGAGGTTCTTTAGCAAGAGGCTGCAGAAGCATTGAGAAAAGCAAATGGAGATCCATTTTATGGCTGTTTCTTCCTCGAAGCGTGGCAGCCCAGCAGCACTGCACAGATTAGCCATTACCCTCCGTAAATGCACTGCGCGGCCAGTTGAAGCTGACTCTCAAGACCATTAAGACGTCTAAAATCTCCCGCAGAGCAGGGACAGAGTGAGATGGGGGACACACATCCAGCCGTTCGAGCCATTTGAGGCCCCATTAGGGAACTCGATGCTGCAAAACCACAGCTTAACTGACTGGATGAGGCCACTTTACTGATAATCGGCAGAACTGCAGGCAAAATGGGTTTACAGATAATTTACTGCGACTTTTCTGCTCACACTCACAATCCAGATGTATACCAGGACTTGATGAGAACAAATGACTGTGAATCAACTGGCTGGCATGAACTGGGAGCGAGAGAACAGAGGGACCAATTTAACATCACATTTATGTGATGAGGAAAAAGCCACTCTTCCCTCCTGAAAACAAAATGGTTATACACTGTAAAACAACAGCAGCAAAAATCTGCATCTCAAGTGAATTCTGTCTAAAAAAACATGTTGGTTCAAGTTAAAAATTTCTCAAGGTTTTCCATAGACTTTAGATGAAAGGCGGCCACTGAAGCCTTGCCATCACACATTTGTTTGTGGACTCAGCTGCTGCCATGTGGTTGGTTTTGTGGAACCAGAAGTGACAAAAAACAAGATGAAAGGTGGAGTGATAATGCTAGGTAGCTTGGCTAGCAAACTGCATCCGTAGATGGAATGCACAGACACACAAACACTATATGAAATGTTCGACTCACTCCCATTGCCACGGCTGTATAAAGTCTGACTTTACAAACTTAGTGAGAGAATGCGCAGTACTGTAATAGGATGCCACCGTTGCAGCTTTTCAGTTGATGAGAGTTCGTCTCTTCCAGATAAAGTGGTATTTTTGCAAAATGGAAGCTCTTAGGAACCACAGCATGTCAGCCACAAAGTGGCAGGGTGCGTAAAGTTACAGAGCGGGGGTTGCTGAGTGCTGAGGTCTATAGAGAAAGTCACCGACACGCTGCTGACTCAGTAACTGCAGAGCTCCAAACCTACTCTGGCATTAACATCAGCACAAAACCTGTGTGCCGGGAGCTTCACGGCACGGGTTTCCATGGCCGAGCACCTGCATGCATGCCTTACGTCACTGAACACGATGCCAGGTGTCAGACGGAGCAGAGCAAAATATGCACACGACAATGCATCCACTACTCACAGGACCCCAGGGAAGATCTCAGAGGGCTATAACAGGAATGACAACTAGTCTGTGGTGTCTGCAGCTGTCCAAAACAGGGGTGGAGGAAGTGTTTTTCGTTTCAAAATACAATCCAGTTTTTCCTGTTTTGATTGCATCATAAAAGGAGGATGGAGTCACCATAAAATCACCGGCTGGCTTGCCAACATTATGAAGGCTCGAGTTTCAGGTGGACACGCTGTTTAGAAGATGCTTTGTTGTCTAAGCCATCAGAGTGCAGCCCGTGTCAAACTCACTCAGATCCTTACTTTGCAACTTCTTCTTACTTCCAAGTCATCAACTTTAAAAGCTGACCCTTCACTTGTTGCCTACTGTATCCCATCTCTTTACAGGTTCCACTGTGACAAGATAATCAGTGTCATTCACTTTGTCTGTCAGTGACTTTAATGTTGTCATGTTTTGAAATCGATGACATTACCCACAAATACTGCCCTGTTTTTACTTTTACAATATATGAACAATTTACTGCATTGAAAATAAGAATATAACAGGCTGTGGCAAAAAAAATAAAAAATCACATCAGCGTTGTTATTCTAAATGGCCTGGCGGTGCTTACATAGCAGTTTTCTACTTTGAGTATTTAAAGGGCTTTTTTACTACAGGTCTCATTCACCCATTCACACACATCCATACAGCGCTTTATTCTGTGCCCTTAAGCACATTTTAACTATCATGCACACAGCAATTTGGGGTCCAGCGTCTTACCCAAGGACAATTTGGCACGCAGACTGGAGAAGCCAGTCAACCTGCTGACCTTCCTGTTGGAACAGGACTCGCTCTACCTCCTGAGCCACAGCCGCCCCAGTTTCGAGATTTCAGTGAATGCATTTCGTATCTGAACTGGACGACTCAACGGCAAAAATAACTTGAGACTGTTTTGCAGTGTAGCTGCTGCCAGCAGCCTGGGGCCTGGTTTAAACCCAGGGCCAGCTGTCATTTATCGTTTCTGACTTTATGTGACTTCAGAGGAAGATCGCCCTCGCTGAAAATTCTGCCTTAATGTAAAAAACATGATGCGCCACATAAACGAGAACAAACATCATAAAAAACAATGAGGACAGAGGACAGCGTAGATTAAAAAAAACCCTTTATTATTGTTGTAAGGTAACATTGACAACAACATGCTTTTACCACAATAAAAAATAAAAAGATATTGCACTGGTTTTTACTCTAGCAATGTTTTTTTCCCCTCTCTCCCTCTTAAACCCTTTCTGAAGCTTTTATGATGCACAGCTAAATCTTCTTTCTCATCTTCATCACGCTCAAAAGACAGACACACAGCATGGAAATACTGCCCTCGTCTGCAAGAGTCAAAGTGATAAAAGTCTTTTTCTTTTTTCTTTGCTCTACAGAGCCAAAACAACCCCTCATACACAGATATGAGTTTAATGGACTGCACGTTGAAACAGCACAATCTCACGAAGTGGTGGTTCAGAGTGCGTCTTTCAGTGGTAATAATGCTTCGCCTCGTACCTCGTCATACCCAAAGTCACATGTTTAAATCACTTATGTGCCTCACAGCCAGAGCTGCGTCCTCGTGATGCTCAAAGTCAGAGGTGCAGGGAAGTAACTGCATCATTACTGATGCATCAATCAATCCACCGTGGGACACAGGACGAAACGCTGGACACACGAACACCGGTTCGGAGATAAAAATTCAGATTCTGAGCAGAACAGGCCAACAGGTTCAGGTCAAGTGTACGAAAGTTAAGCAGGACGCAAACTGTTGCATGAGAACAGAAATAAATGAAGCTGCAGAGCATGCAGGGACAGGTTTGTTTGTTTGAGCTTAAAACATGGATTCTGTGGTGTACACACATTTTCCAGGAAAAAGCAGAAAAATGACAAAACTGCAAAGTCTTAGTTTGCAGTCGAAGCAAAAACAAGCTGGGTTTCTGACAGCATCAACATGACTTTGACCCCTGTCTTCAAAGATGGCACACACTGTGCTGAGGTCATCTAATGTTTACTTCTTTAACTGCTCAACGTTTTGCCGTTTGTTGACTTTTTGGTGCAAAATGAACGACTGCGTACGCAGGTTTTGTGGAAAAGGTAACAGAATTTATATCCTGAAGCTCCCAAACACGGCAAACAGCACCACGCGTATGACCTCAGATGCCTGACTTCAAAACACTTTGATTACAGCTTCAATTTAAAGCGTGTCTTGGCTTAATGAACTCCAGTAGGAACTGCTCTGGTTTGTGGGCTTGGCCACAGAGCAGCAGAGGTGCATGATGGGTAAACACAGGCTGGAGGGCAAACAAACTGCTAAAAGACTGTAAGCGCCAAGTCGACCGGGCAGGGACGGGACAGCAGGGCCCGAGGGAGGGTGGGTAGTGTTTGTGCTGGCCAACCTGACCGTGTGTGTGTGTGTGTGTGTGTGTGTGTGTGGTCAGAGGGCTCAGGGCTTTGGATTAATGACTCTGCTGGAGAAACTGACACTTGCTTCACTCTCCAGCAGATGGTTGAATCATCTTTACACACAGGAGAAGAGTGTTTGTGCCCTAAGTGGAGATGGTGGAACTGGCGCTGCTGCATTAGATGGCACGTGTGTGCGTGTGTGTGTGTGTGTGTTTGTGTGAGTGTGAGGCAGGTCTGTGCAGCACTAATAGGACAACCAGCTGAGAACAGATGGGCTGGATTGAAAATGTTCAGGTTCTTATTACATCAGGAAAATCCCAGCTCCAGCTGAAGTCCACAGTGGGAACGTAATTAAAATGTAAAATAGAAACTAGCACAGAAAGCTTTTACACAAAAATAACTAAACCAACATTTACAGAGGGTCGTTTCGAATCAAGTAGTCAGGATTTGAGAGCGCATAGAGGCAATCCATTAGGAAAAGAAATTGTTTGACTGAATCTCTGAATCCAGATAAATCCAGATTGTCAAAACTAAGAGCAATGGGCCTTGAAGAAAGGAAAACCTTTTGCCAGGATTCAGGTCTGACGGCATGTGATCAAATCCAGGTTAGTCTCAACCAACCGTCAAACTTCCGTCTACAGACTGTCAGACGAGCTGTTTTGGGGCTCAAATCTTTACATATGCGCACAGTTCTGTCCTCACCTGCTCTAAAAAATAGTGGTTAAAAATATGACCACAGAACGAATTCTGCTCGAGATTGTTTTTCTTCCAACTTTTACGTTTCTGAACAGTGCAACAATTTTCCTGATGACACTACTAAAGCACCAGGAAGTTTAGATTGTGGGCATGAATAACCTCCAACATGGTTGGGTAACCTACTCAAAACTAGTTCAGGTCTGACTCCTGTTATTACACTGGCCAGAGAGTTCCGGTCCTCAGAGGGGAACAGTTCCACGCCACTGACAGACAGACAGACACACCTGGGATGTTGACATATGTGACCTCATCAGTACATGACAAAATATTAATGCACCACATTACGATCAGGGATCACCTTGTTGGTAATCATCCCAGGCTGTTAAAAGAGTTTCGACTGCTAAAGGCAGCGAGCTCCTCTGACACCTCTCTCCCCAAGAAATATACTCAATATGTAAACATAATACAGAGATTGCCACAGTCACTGTCAACGTCACTTTTAGAGCGTCCTAAACAAGCAAACTGAAATCAGTGAACTCTGCTGCTCCAGCAGTGAAACAAGTTCAATAAAGACAAGAAACCA
Source organism: Etroplus canarensis (assembly GCA_015106775.1). Taxonomy (NCBI): domain Eukaryota; kingdom Metazoa; phylum Chordata; class Actinopteri; order Cichliformes; family Cichlidae; genus Etroplus; species Etroplus canarensis. The sequence continues at coordinate 10,469 of VUQH01023252.1, forward strand.
TTGGATGCCACCCTGTGAGTTGGGCTCAGTGTTCATCAAGCTCACTTTGAAAGGTCAAACCAAACTAAAAAAACTACGAGTCAAATGGTTTCATTCTTAAAATGTGAATCAGAAACAACAAATATCTGAGTCACTGAATTTAACAGGCTAGGCGCTTTCAGCCACTGAAACTTTAGTGGCACTGAGCCACTAATCAAGCATCAGGACCTGCTCTTGTTTTAGAGATAGTTTGCCTTTCTTCCCAATCAGACAAATGAGATAAAGGATTTGTGCAAAGGCTGATGCCCCATACAGACATTCAGAAAGCCCAGCACACACACACACACAGGTAGGCAGCAGGGAATCTTAAACACACCACCACTCAAACACACTCAGGGACCTTTAAATATTCTGGTATATATACACACAAATAACCATGCACAACCCCCATCCCCCCACCCCTCAGCCTGCCCCACACACACACACACACACACACACACACACAAAAAGGAAGGGGGAGAACTTTACAGGATTAACACAGCACATTGGTCCAGAAACCAAATAAAAGCAGTGCAGCCTTCAGAGGCTGACAGGGGCCAGAAATAACAAGATGGTGGTCCAGAACAGAGCTTCATTTAGAAACTGTTCTTCATGTTACCATACGCATTGTTTTGTATTTTTAACTTTTTTGGTTTATTTATTTATTCATTTAACAGGGACATCTCAGAGAGTTTGTCCCCTAATTTCTGGTATAAATAAATCAGGTGGTTTGTGTATTTCATTGAGTCAATAAAATCAGGCATGTGATCAAATCACTGGCTTCTCTGTTATATGAGGTGTGATCAAAAAGTTCATCATGCTCACTGGCAGAGTGCACCGTTTATCTGGGCCACCCCAAAGCAACACCTGTCACCACCTTTGCCTCCCTGTGGCACTGCCCGCCACCCAGCAGTGAAAATGGAGTTGAATGATCTGGGTTCTGACGCACTGAGAGAAGACGGTGTGCCCATCGCAGAAGCAAAAGTGCAAATGGGCATAATAGAGTCTAAAAATGGTCCAGAGGTGCCCGTGAAGATGATCTTGAATGCGAGATCATCTAAAATTAAATCAGGTAAGGTCTGGGAAATTTTTTATGCCCATTCCTAAAACGTTGTTACCCACCTCATATATAAAACACTGGCTGGCTGTTAAAGGATATCCAAGAAGCCCAGCTAAGCAAATTGTGTGCAACAAAGAAGACAAATTATGACTAACATTTAATCCTTTTAAATCCTTTTAAATAATAAATGCATTTAGGTCCACCTTCCAACTAACAAAGCTATTGGAAAAAATAATGTCTACAGTCAACCCAATCTACAGCTGTATTTTTGATGGAGTGGAGAGGTTGGTGTTTTAATAAATTCTTCAGCATTTGAGCCAACATATACTGTACTTTAATATAATGGAAACAGCTATGGAAATCATGTCTGGGCTTTTACTATTTTAAAACAATTGGTTCAAACTGAACAAGAACTGACATGGCTGAAACAACTGAATCGCACATGGTAGAAATAAAAGTATGAAACAAGTAAAAACATTAAGAACAGAATGTCCAGCAGGTACACAATTTCCTGCTGAATAACAAAATAAAACTGAAGGTCCAGAGAATATTCAAAGTCTGCTAATGGTTGAAGCAGACCAGCAAGGTTCTGAAGACGTACAGTGTCGGATCTTCGGGGAGCACAGCGAAAGGAGAATTTAATTTGGCCTATTTAGCTGGGTGCTGAGTGCACGCTGACGATGCAGATTTGCTCCTATTAAAAACACTAATGCATTTACGAAGGTGACTAAACATAACGCTGAATTTTTATTGCTGAGATAAAATTTTCTCTCAATCATAACTGGGTATTGGGGAAGGAGGGATGTGAAGAGGAACAGAATAGATGGAGAAAGAGGAGGGTGTGTTTGTATGTGTGTGTGTGTGTGTGTGTGTGTGTGTGTACGTTTTAGAGAAGTGTCTACACGGACCAATGAGCTCCTTTATATTTCTAGCCCCTTACAGAAAGAACACCAACTCCTCATCACATTTGATCTAAAAGCAAAAACCCAAATAACTCACACAAACATAAAGACCACAGAACAGCTGGAATAAAGCTGGGACTACTGCATCTGTCTCTGCTTCTGTCCGCTCTCCTTTTGTACATTTCCTTTCTGATTAGTGTCATGTTGTTAATATGTTTTCTTCAGAACATGCAGCTTTGAAACTTGGAGCCAGCACTGTGATCTCTACATTTTGTTCTGGAACTCTGGTAGTTTTGCTGCTACGTCTTCTTGCTGGTTGCTTTGTCTTGCTGCGAGGTGGTGGACGTGGTGTTGGAGGCGGTGGCAGCAGCTGTCGTCTGTGGGTCGGACCTCTTGTGCTGGGGCTCGGTTGCTGTAGAAGTGCGCGGGGTTGTGCTGAGAGTGTGCGGAGCTGCTGCTGCTGTGGCCAGCCTCTGTGCAGACGCAGAGGTGTTAGCGTTATCTCTACTTGCAGAACCTGATGTGGGTCTTTCTGGGGTGTCCGTGCAGGATGGCGGCTGCGAGTCTTTCTGACCGGTGGATTTGGCTGACTTCAGTGAGGCGGTTGGTGAAGCAACACGTTGAGCGTTTTGCCTATGTGGTGAGAGGTGAGGTGACTGGGGGGTTGTGACCTGTTTGGAGGGGAAAGGGAGGGGGTCAGCAGGTGGGACTTCTGGGGTGCCACCTCTGGATGGTTTCTGATCCTTGGCGCTGAGTTTGACAGGACCCAGAACGCTTTTCGCTACTGTTGCAAGCTGGGACACAACTTTGTCAACTCCACTCTCAGAGGGGGGAACCGGGGAGACTGAACTTGAGCTGGAAGTGGATGAAGGCGAGGCACTGAGACTCGCAGCAGCAGCGGCTGCACACAGTCTCCGGTTGTCAGCTTCCTTCTTCTCCTTGGGGATGCCTGGAGAGGAGCAGGAGGTGCGGGCAGTCTCTCGGCTGTCAGTGGTCCGGCAGTCTGTAGTATTTGAGGTGGTCTGGGAATCTGCAGTATTTGGGGTGCTTCTGCAGTCAGGAGTACCTGTAGAGCTCATTGTTGAGGAAGTGGAAGTTCTGCAGCTGTCCACGGTTTGGCCTCCTGTTCCAGACTCTGATGACACAGTCTTCCCCTTGAGACTCTTTGAGTCTTGAGGAGGAGCTGGCTTAATAAAAGTGTCTTTGCTGACTGAGATGAATGCACTGCCTGGAGTGGAAAAAGGAAGGGGACCCTGAGTGGTTTTTGTTGCACCGCTGGGCTCTAGAACCTTCCTGTCTTGTCTTACATCTTCCTCTGTGGATGAAGCTGAGCTTCCGTCACTTACTCCTGCAGAGGAGGCACTCTGACTGGGCTTCGTCTCTGCGACGGCAGGTAAAGTGTGCGATGGAGTTGGCCTGCCAACTTGTGATGGCCCTGTATGAGTGAACGTAGCGTGGGGGGTGCAGGGGGAGAGGCAGAGAGATGGCAACGTCCCTCCCGGGCCTGTCCTCACAGTGGTGGGTCTCAGCAGGGGAGGTGGGGTGAAGGTAGCTCCCCTGCGTCCATCCTGGCTATCCTCTGAGCCCTCGTCCGTCTCATCCTCAGATGAATCCACCTCGTGGATGGCGTCTTGCTTCTGCAGAGATTCTCTCCGCTCGGCTCTGTCCTGCCTGATGGCTGACAGTTTGTCCTTCAGCTTGCTCTTTCCTGGGGACAGGCCCAATGAGCCGGACACCACACCTAGGGTACCATCGCCTTCTTGACGTCCTAACTTCCTAGACGAGGAAGAGTGTTTGTGCAGGCTGCCTTTCTCCACACCACGTCCTGCTGAGGACAGCAGACCCTCGCTGGCTGATTCCTGATGGACAATAACCAAAAAGACACAGAAATTCCTTGTCAAAACACTCACTGATATAGAAATCCCACAGTTTGCACAGTGATGTGAGCAGCAGCTCCTCCTTAGATCTGCTATCTGGGAAACTAACAAATGACTATGTTTTGTGGATTGCTCTGTTGGAATTTCATTGACTGCTGCAATGCGCTGCGATCAGACAAAGTGTAATGTGTTCTGGCAAAAGTTAAACCAAGTTACTGGGTTCACTGTGCTGATATGTAATAAACCTTTCTCTGTTTGTGTTCACACAGAAAATCTAATCTGAAAATCCACAGAGGAAGCAAAACTCGGCAGAACTACAACATTTCATCACCAGTTTACACACATCTTTTATTTAGCTTTAACTCAGTTGTCATTTGAGAACAATCAATCCTACGCACCTTATGAGTTTTTGTCTTATTTATGCAGTTTTATTAAATTGTATTGAAGTTTTGGTTTCATCTTTCATGAAGGATGCTTTCCTTGTGTGACCAATTACTGTATGTCCATGAGGCACAGGGGTGACATTTATTAGATGGAAGACTTCCTTTTGTTTTTCGTTGCCCGTATGGAATACCTGACAATTTATTTTTCTGTGTGACTAACTCCTATCATGCAGAATCTTTGAAGCCTCTTTGAAATGATTGCATTCTTTATTGATTTGTTTTAGAAAATAAAATGGAGCTTTTTTGCTTGCACACACCCTCTGGAACAATTTTACTTCTAAAGATGAGAACCATAATACATCATTCTAAAGAGACATCATTAATCAACCCTGTGATCATTGTGCTGTTAAAACTTCTAACATTCTTGTGGGTGTGGAGGTCACTGCTACCTGGAGGCTCTGTAAGCTTGGCTCCCTCTGCAGAATCTCCTTCTTAAACTCAGAATGTGAGATATCCAGGCTGTGCTTACGGCTCCCCACAGCGGCTCCCACGGCCAGCTTCTTCTCTGCTGCTGCTGCTGCTGCCACCCCTGCGGGGGATGAAGGGGAGTTGGAGAGAGAGGCTGCTAGTTTCTCAGCAGACTGCACCCTCTTGAGAAGTGGAGAGCGTGGAGGTTCCGCACTCTTGGGTCTGGATATCTGCCTAACCAGAGGAGGAGAGGAGTGGAGCTTCACAGGGAATGACTGACCCACAGCGGACTGGGCCAGGGCATGGCTGGGCAGCGGTGAGGGAGAGCGCTGAGGTGAACTGCTTTGCGGAGTGGGAGAAGGTGTGCGGGCCAGCGGGGAGAGGGGGATGTTGCCAGCAGACTTGCGCCTAGGGGAGCGGTACTGGCGCTGGAGCTTCGGTGCAAGGCCATGCAGGGAGCTGGGCCGGATATGGCCGGAGCTTGCCGGGGAGTTTGGGACGCTGGAGCTGGGGGAGCTGCTCTGGGATGAGTTTCCACCCACTGACAGGCAAAAAAAAAAGAAAACAATGATTGAACAGAGATTTGCAAAAAATTATTAATTTTTGGATGCGTGTTTTGTGCATTTTTTCAACAGTTATAGGTGTTTATCTAACCTGAGTGGGTGGAGTCTGGCGTGGACCTATAGCCCTGTGTCGGGCTCCGCGGTGAGAGGTTATGTGTTGGCGAGCCGGGGCCGCTTTCCCCTGATGACAGAGAGCGGTTTAAAGAGGATAGACTGCGGCTGGTGTGGAGGAGAGACACCTGCTTGGTGATCCTCCTGAAGAGACACGTCTTCTTCTTACTGCCAGAAAAAACACACAGTTAGTTTCTCAAGAAATCTTTGCAAAAGCATCCTTTTTGCTGTCTGACTCGTGTGTTTGTGCGTGTCCCTCACGTCTCCTGCCCCTCCTTGTTCTTGGTCTTCTTGTTGCGTCTGGCCATCTTGGATTTGTGGGTCGTCTTACGAGCAGGGCCGACTTTAATGGATGTGTTCTCAAATGGGGTGGCGGAGATGGACACTTTGGCACCGCTCTGAATGATGACATAGAGGGATAAAAGCTTTTATTACTTTCAGAAAAGATACCTTTATAAAACATGTTATGCAAAAAAAATCCATTTTATTTGGAAAACAGTAATTTTGTATAGAACAAAGAACACTAAGATTAAGAGGATGAAGACAGATGTTATTGCAGTCCACTGAAAACGAGGCTTTACTGTGTACAAAAGGCTGAGATCACTTTCTGTTTGTACCTTCAGAATAAGCTCCACCACCTCTGTGTGAACCAGGCCGTTGACCGGCTCGCCATTAACATGGGTGATCAGATCCCCCTCCCTGAGCCCTGCCTCGTGAGCAGGCGCCCCCTCCTCCACATGCTGTGGGCAAATAGAGAGACACAGTCAGAGGAATTAAAGGGCAAAAGGACGAGAAAGAAGAAGTGAGTGGGGAAGAGATGGAGAAATATAAAACTCTGGACTGAGCAGGCTCTGCTGTTGTTTACTGCCACCTTCTGTCAACAACAAGAATCAGAACATTTGTACAACCCTGTGTTTTTCTGTGTAACGTGTCAGTAGAACCAGAATGAAATGATTTGCAGAACGTTAAACACTAATCAAAAACTGCACAAGATAACATGTTGAAACTGAGAAACGCCATTTTTTGAAGAAAAAACAACTTCATAAATAAAATTCTGAATTTTATGGATAAAACATGTTTGAAAAAGTTAGAACAGAGGCAAGAAATGACTGGAAAAGTTATATAATGGTTAGAAAAAACATCATTATGATATGTGGAAGTAAGGTATTAAGATGTAGTTTCTTTAATCATCTCTACAGTAATCATTAAAAGAGCCAAAGAATACAGAGAACTCTGCATCACGAGGACTGAAAAATGATACTAAATAGCTGTCATCTACATTTCCTGCATTACCACTTGATTCTGTAGCTGAGATTACTGCAAGGTGTAATGTAAAAGTAAAAAAAAAACGTTGCCTCTGCAACCACAAATGTTAGTTAATTTCTACAATACACAGAAAAAAACATATATGACATGATCCAAAAGTGCTGTCAACCTTCTCTGGGCCTGAGCTAATTAAAGATGCACTGAAGAAAAATACACAAATGTCCTGCGATCTGATCAAGCAAAATCTGAAATTCTTTTTGGACACCATGGACGCTGCTTTCTCCAGGCTATAGTGGAGAGAGACCATCCAGCTTGTTCAAAGCCAGTTGTGGTGCATTAGTGCATACAGCATAACTGAGTAACTCCTCACATCTTTGAAAGCCCCATGAATGCTAAACAACATAAAGGGGTTTTAAAATAATATATTTTGCCGTCCACAAGTTTTTCATTTTTTGCCCTTCAGCGAAGGCCTTGCTTATTTCAGCAAGACAATACCACACCTCATCACATCATGGGTTGCTTAAGTTTTCTAAAAGCATGGCTGGGCAGTAATAAGCTTACTAGACTGGCCTGCTTGCAACCCTGAACAATCACCCACTTAAAACATTCATAAAGAGAGTAACACAATATAAGAGGTCACAACATGCTGATCTGCTGAAACCGTATTATCAAGCAAGAATGGGAAAAAGCTTGTCTACCCGTGTGACCTGAATGAGCAGCAGGTATTGTCTCATGCTAGCAAAAGACAAAACTGGAGAAAAATCAGTCAGGAGGGATGTGGAGAGAGCAATGATCTGTGGTCACCAACGACAAAACCGTTTCCTTTTTGGGGACAGTCTTTTTGTTGCTTTTCCAGTTCACCTACAGTTGCTTCCATGTGCACCAAAGCGGGTGAAATGGATTCATGTTTTATGCTTCCTAACTGTACAGATTAATATCTCTCAAGTTTAGTTCTCAAGTCTAATGTACAGTATTCAGATACCTTTAGTAAATCGTCTGTGACACTCACCCAGACCATGTGATGTACAGTGTAGATGTCAGAGTCGCCCATGTAGACTCGGATGGCTCTCAGGGTGAATCCATACTTCTTTCCAGCTCGGTGGATGATGATGGCGGGCTTAACGTTAGTCACAGCTGGAGACAGGTCCCGGCTTGGTGAAGAATCCCTTGATGATGGATTGGATGACAGTGAATGGGGAGACATCGGGCTGGCCAATGGGGAGGCTCCATGGTGGTCTAAAATACAGATAAACATGATTGATTATAGTTAGTTTCGTGTAGGAGTGTGTAGTACTGCACTCTGCTGCAAAGGACATTGCTTTTCCACAATAAGTCAAAACACTCCAGAGTTTCCGTCTAGCTTGGTATTATAATCTTAAGTCAGAAGAAGACCAGCAGCACCTGCAGGGATCATCAGCGACAGCGTGGTGGCAGAGGCCGATTTGATGACCTTGTTGAGCGGCCTGGAGCTCGCAGTTGTATGTTTGTCTGCATCACCAGAGAGCAGACGATGGCGAGCTCTGCGTGCTGCCAGGTCACTGATGGCTTTTGGAGTGGAGCGAGAGTCACTGTCTGTTGCAGCCTTGGTACCTCCGCTGGCAGCACCATTACTGCCATTGGCACGTTCGCCCGCATCACCTGAGCTGCCCGCTGCACGATGGAGACACAACAAGGCAGAAGTCACATGCAGTGATACAGAACTCACATAAACACTCAAGGTTTTTGTTGATCTGAGTCAATTTCATCTTTGTCTCATCAAAACAGATAAGAGTGGCAGAAAAAATGTCAAATGTGGTTGAAAGTATAACAAACTTAAAATCAAGAAAAATTATATCACATCTGAAAACTTTAAACATTCTGGAGACACACTGACACACCCAATCTTTTTACTTCACAGCTGCTTTTATAAGCAGCAAAATATTCCAGTTTTCATGGAATCTCTTTAATCTCCTGTGACACAACAAACCAGGTTAGCACTCGACTGTAGGTTTAAAAGCCAAACTTTTCTCTTTGGTCTTTTGGCTGATGTGGAAGCTGGCAATGTAAAACCATATGCAAACATTGCCATTAAAAGAAACAGGAGGCTGTTAAATTCTGCAATATTAAAACACCGGAAATTCAGGGTGTTTCAAACCGTTAATAATTCTAAATTAATATGG